>VDFB02249040.1:0-32271 GCA_007258455.2 Sequoia sempervirens
AAAACTCTATCTCAAAATCCCTTCATTTAAAGGTTATGGGATTTTATTTTCCCTTTTGTTGTTTAGGGAGTGTGGAAATAATGTAATAACAAACTTTTCAGGGATAACGAGATGTCGAAGACTAATGTTTTTTTTTTTAAAAAGGCTTTTAAAGGAAAACTTTAATGTTATTCCTCTAAAAGATCTTAACCTTGAAGTTGTGGTGTGTACTCCCTATGATCTAATGATAGAAAAGGATTGGAATATTAAAATGGATGTTTCTATGGCATCCAAGCCAGCTAAGAAAAGAAGGGAGGGTGTCTACTGGACCTTTCATCCAAATGGTTGGTCTAAGGCCAACTTTGATGGCACTGTAAAGGGAAATCTGAGGATGGACAGAAGTGGAGGTGTGTTAAGGGACTCAAATGGTAACTTTATGGCAGTTGTGGCCATTTCCCTAGGTCATCAAACCAACCATGTGGCAGAGGCCAATGAGCTTTTCAATTTTTAAAGTTAGCTCATAATTTGAATATAAAATACTTATGGCTTGAAGGGAACTCTAAAAACATCATTGACTGTCTCCTAGGTAGTACCCCCCCTCCTGGTCTATAAAGAATTTGATTGATGAAGAAAAATCTATTCTATCTATAAGTTCAATAAAGTTAAGTTTCACACATCTATAGGGAGGCTAACAGTGTGGCGGATTAATTTATGAATGAGGGGGTAAAGAGGAAAGGATTGAACACATGGAAGAATTTTAGGGATTTGGGAATTGAAGTCAGGGCCTTATTAGATTATGATGTTATGCAAGGGAAAGAGAAAAATATATTTAATGATGAAAGGGAAAAGGGCTAAGTACATGAAAATCAAGAGATTTGATGGGGTCGTGTCATATTACTTAGCTAGGAAGAAAAAGTGGCATGCTTTGTGGGTTCATTGGAATGGCTGCATAAAATTGCAATAGGTTTTCAACACTGGTAGAGTCTGCACTGAGGTGGAAACGAAAAATGGGGAGGATAGGAAAAGAGTCGAGCCAAATAGCTTTGAGGAATGCTAAGATCTAGAAACAAGTTGTGAGAGGTGGTTTGGTTCCATTTTTGGAAAAATTTCATGGGCCTAATACTATGGCTATGGACTATTTTGAAAAGAATTGGAACAATGGAGAAATAATCCTCTTTAGGAGAAAGGTGAAATTGGATGAGAGAATTATAGGAGAGGTGACTAGAATGTCAGCTAAGGGTTTGAAGTTTTATTGCGACAGAAGGTTTTCTGATGAGGGGGCAATCAAATTTCCTAAGAAGGAAAAGGAGAAAATGAAACTGGTCAAAAATTTCAACAACTATTTTGAAATAGACACCATCAAGGCACTATGGAGAAAGGTGCTTCATGTCATAATGGAGTATATAACCCTAGATGGGAGATTCACCAGATTTTATGGTCATCATTTGGCTATCCTTAACTACTTCTGCCATAAGGTATAGATTTCTCTACCTCATTATCTATTATGTTTGTTGAGCAATAGCCTTGAGGGCAACAAGAAAAATCCCAAGAGATACCCTATTCTTCATCCTAGTCTTATTAGGTTAATATATGAACACTATCAAATCTTGTTAGCTTTATCCAAACTGGTTGCCTCCATGGTATCTAAGGACTATGAAACAAATAGTGGTGGTTCAGAGAATCGGCCAAACCAAGAGAGAATTGTTGAAGCCCACCTGTCCCCTATTCTGTCTGGTAAGAGAACCCACCTTAGTAATCCCTAGCTTGCTAAAGCTAACACTGAGATCTACCTCGACTGCCCGGTTCCCTTAACGAATCCCTCTCTCAAGGGATCCCCTACCAATAAGTTGGTTTCCTACTCTATGGACTCTCTAGAGGAAAAAACTAAGAACCCTGAAGCTAGCAAAAACATAAAATTAAAAAAATATATTCTAGGACATAAAATATAAATAATAAAATATAAAAATTATTAAATAAAACTTATAGTAAGAAACAATGAGTGGAAACATATACGAGCTAAAAAACTAAGAAAAGATAATTCAATGACATGGTATTATATATAAACCTACTTATTGAAGACATAAAATTTACACATTAATTAAAACTGATTTATTTTCAATATGAAAATTTCAACGTTCTTCATATTATAAGTGATAATATTTGAAGTATTAAAAAAGTTATAACAATTTATTTGATAATTTTTTTATTTAAATTTATGTTGTTAAATTTACTCACATTTGTGTGTCTTATATTGAATTCTGAAAATTACATATAAATTAAAAGACAAATTGTTCATCATGTGTAATAATGATTTTTTAAATTATATTTTTTAATGTGTGAATATGATATATTTTTTAGAAGGGGCGAAGGGCCTAGTTCAATTAGCTATAGCATCCTCTTGCACACAAAATATCATGAGGCAAGACGTTGCAATTTAAAAAGGGTCTATCAAATTCCTCTCATCTAACATTTTTTAGAGTATTAAAATATAATTTATTCAGTATTTAATATAATAAACAATATTAAAAAACTTTTAACTCAGTTAATAATAATTTTAACATTAAAATGTTGGAAATATTGTCAATATTACATCTATTTCCCCTTAATAATGCTTCTCACACTACTAACTAATCATTTCTTGTCGAATTAAAAAATTTGGATTTTTTCTAGTGTACCATACCATGGATTTTCTTTGTATGGGCTTGTTCTTCCACATTCCTATACTCTTGGAATGTTAAAAGAGAGGAAACAATTATACAAGAGGACTGCTCCTCACATATTATATCATAGCCAATGCCACAAGTCCAATCATAACCAAACACCCATTCCACTTTTCTCCTGAGGATGAAAATATTGGTTGCTCTATCTTGCCCTCTTTGTTGTGGCTGCAACAATATCGATGGAAGTGGATTGGGCCTGGGGAAGTTTTTTAGTTTTTGGGCATTCCCTTTTCCTTTTAGGCATCTTCAGCTGAGCTTTGGCAAGCCATGCTCTCTAGAGTTGAACATAAGCTTGCTTATTGGGTTACCAAGCCCCTCTCTTTGGCTACAAAATTCCAAGTGTGCTCCAAAATTCTGTCAGCCACCCATGTTTATTATTCTTCTTGTTGGGCCCCCTCTAAAGTTGCCTATGGAAAGCTTGAGAAACTACTTCATGACTTTCTTTGGGCCTCCTCTGAATCTCATAGATGGTTTCATCGTGTGGCTTGGGAATTATGTTGTCTTCCTAGAGACTCAGGAGGTCTCAAGTTGTCTACTCAACAAGGGACTGCTATTTGTGTTAAATGGATTATTCATGCCCTTACTAGGGACGAGGCCTAGAAAATTATTCTCAAGCATAGTATTCAATCCGACTTCCCTATCCATAGACCTGCCTGGAAGGGGATTGGCTTTCAAACCCTTCTGGTCATGGAAGAGCCAGTCCAGATTGTTGGGAATTTTGTGGCCAAAAGCATCTAGCAGGCCTGGGAAGCTGTCAAACCCTGGCTCTATTGGGATGGCTCTAGTTCTCAAGATGGGCTCTCTCTCAATGAGCAAAATATTTGGTGGTCACCTCTTTTTGCTAGCAATGGTAAGCTGTTGGCTAAGTTGCTTGGGCTTAAGGCACTCAAGTTTCACAAAAAGGGTATCAGACCCTACAACAAATCTTTCTTAGATCCACCATGTGTATTATGTCATGGAAAGTTTTTGTGCCCAGTACAGGCTTCATAACCAAGACCATGCTAGTTATGATGGTCCGGTGAATGCCATTCCTATTGAAATTCTTAATAAGGTTGGATTTCATGGGACCAAACCTTGGTGGAAAGACTAGAAGTGGTATCCAGACACCCCTTTCAGGAACTACAATCCTTGGCTTGGTTACATGTGACTCTCACCACATTTTCCTATGATTCAGAGTTTGAACCAAAGGTGGCTTCTTCAATCTCCCGCTCATGTCTGGCTTAAAATATTTACTACCACTTGGTCTACAAGTGTTGAGCCAAAGCTTTCCCACTTTTCCTGGTGTATTCTTTTCTAGGGCTTTCCTGTGGGCTCTCAGCTAGTTCACCTAGGGGTCTAGGACCCCCATTGCCCTTTTTGTGGGCAAGTTGAGAATTTTAAGCATCTTTTTTGGTTTTTTCCTAGAGCACAACAACTTTGGACTTGGATTCATGACTTTCTTAAGCCTTTTAGGCTAGAACCTTTCTCTTGGCATATGGTGTTGCTAGGAGATTCTCCCAATTCTCTTGCATAATTCACCTAGTTTTGGTACACTTTCAGGGTGGAAATTCTCTCAATATTTGGAAAGACATAAATGCTTGTATTTTTTCACATACTCAAATGGATATTCATGTGTCTTTATATGCTAAAGCTATGATTTTCTCTAATGTGCTTTTATAGGTTCAAGTGCAAGCTAACAAAGTTGCACTTGAGGTTGCTCACCTCCAAGTTCTCCTAGACCACTAGGGTAATGCCCTTTGTACTATTGTCCGGGTCCCCACTTCGCCCACCTCTTCCTATGGTTGGTCGCACTCTATGGGCTGACAATAGACTGGCTCTGTGTGTCCCTATTCCCAGCCCCCACCTCGGTAGGATTCTCGCACTCCTTGGTGAAACTGTTCTCCTCTACCATGGGCTAGCCAAGGGTGGCCTTCTTGCGGTGCTTTGGGGAGAGACGGTGGTGGTTCTATGTGGCCCTATGATGACCCTCCTACTTCTAGCTCTGGTTGGCCAGTCACTCGTAAAACATTCCCGCATCTAGTGCTTGCAATCTCACCTCAACATGAGGAAGAAGATAAAGAGAAAAAAGATGTTGATGATGGTTGGAGTCCTCCTCCTGACGTCACTCAAGACCTTGCTGATGTATGGGGGAAAAATTTGGATGACAGAGACCCTCCTAGCCCTGTTGGCACTGCTCTGGCCACTTAATGGCCTTTTTATTTACTTTGTAGTTTTGGAATTCTTAGCTAAGCCCATGTGATATATTGCTTTTTCTAAGTGTTTCCCATTTGACTCTCGGGGTGTGCCTTTTTACCGCCCACCCTTTTTTTGTGAATATGTATCTTTATATTTGAATTAATATAGATAGCTTCCTATTCATCAAAAAAATATTGGTTGCAACTTGCTCTCTATTGACATACCCTTAAACATGGGCACCAACGATGCCACCGACAACATTACCACACTTAAAGCAAATCATGACACCCCTCCACTGCTCAGCTGAGATATCAGATCTTCACCACTTGCCAACTACATTGCAACTGCCAACACAAACCCCACCATGGCCAGCCTTCCATTAATGGTCTTTGGCACTGGCCCTGAGAATGTGAACATGTCACCAAACTTTGTGCTAACCTAGACAAACCCAATAATGTATGCATTAGAAAAGTCCATGTCATATGTCTTTTTTTACACTGAGGAATTATGGCATCTAAGAAAGAATTTACACTAAAATTAGTAGGTAGTGAGAAGGAGTTATGAAATTAGTAGGAAGAAACAGAAAACCTTCACCATGCGCTTGACTCAAAGGCCCTTCAGTGGTACTCTTCTAATGTGACCCATAGAACTTCCTTATCTTGCTCTACAGTTGGGTAGTGCAGTAGATTTCAACATCATTGAAATTATGGCTGCCATTAATGAGATTCTTAAGGAGTTCTCAAAGTATTCCAATATCGTTGAGAATGTATTGCTAAACATCTTCAACTTAGATGCTCACAGTCTGTTAGTTGTATCATTATATAGAAGAGGATGGCATGTTTTGGGGGTTATTCTAGATGGTGAGAATTGGGCCATGTAGAGATAGCAATGCGGGTGGGTAAAAAGAGGAAGTTGTGGTTAATTCATAAGCCACACATGTGTCAGATTGAATGTGGAGTGAGCAGAGAAATGCAACATTTCAAAATGAACTTTTTTGCATATTCTAGAATGCTCCATTAAATCAATCTTGTGTTGTATTAAACATGACTCACATTGAAATTCATTGACATTTGGTCTTTGATCCAGCAAATCCACATGCTACATTCATTAATGCATTCTCCAAACTATTCAAGTAATACTAGCAATCACACCCTAGTGTGCAATGGGTATTCCAAAGAAGTGTGGAAGGTCAATTAGGATAAATATTGGTCTATATTTTGCATACATTTATGTAGTACATGAGGTCAATTGGTAGGCCATTTAGAAAATGATGTTGTTTGTGCAACTAAGGTCTCCATAGAAAATTCATAGCTTCAAATAAACTATGCATCCACTTACAAGGATCCAAACCTTTGAGTCAAGAAGATAATTAGGCTCCATTACCAACAGGCTCATGTTATGTTTCAAGGAAGGATCGCGTCGAATCGATCCGTCAGACGTCGATCAGCGATCAGATCAAATCGATCGGCAGATCAGGATATTTGAATCAGATCGACACGATCAATGGATCGAGATCAAGATCCGGATCCGTCAGTCGACGTCAAAATTTTTTGTTTTTGAGATCGATCCAGACCAGATCGGCGGATCGAAAGAAGTCGATGGATCCGTCATCCATCAGATCAGGAACTCAGGTCCGTCGATCAGTCGACGTCGAAGAACCGGATCCGTCGAGGATCAAAAGGCGTCGGATGGATCAAAGTCGAACAAGATCAGGCAATCAGATCGGCGCTCAGGCGTCAGTCATCGTCAAGATAATCCGAAAGATCAGAAGATCAGAATCAAACTGAACCAGACGTCGTCAGATCAGGAATCAAGATCAATCAGCAGATAAATCCGAAGACAAAGTCAATCAGGATCCCGTCGGGCGCCGACAAAGTCCGGGCGCAGAAATCGTCGATCGAGAGGATCGATCGGAAAGATAAAGTCGATCAATCTGCGTCGACGTCGGATCGACATCAGTCGACGGCGCTGCTGCGTCAAAATCCGATCAATCGCGATCAGATCAAAAAATCACGATCAAAATCGACCGATCGAGCGTCGATCTGAGATGGTTCAATGAATGGGGAAAGGGGTGACATAAGATGGTGGGAGATATGGGGAGATAGAGAGAAAAAGGGAGAGATATATCAATCACCCTCCCTATATCTCTATCTATTCATCTTTATCTCTTTATCTCTCAACCTTTCTCTATCTCTTTGTCTCCCTCTCTATCTATATGTTCCTCATTATTTCTCAAGATATATATAGATATATATATATCTACCTCTTTCTTTCTCCCTCTTTATTCCTCTATATCTCTACATATCTCTCTATATCTCTTTGTCTCCCTCTTTATATCTCTATTTTTGCTTACTTCTCTCTCTCTCTCTCTATCTCTATCTCCACCTTTGTTTATCTCTCTTCTCTCTTTTTTCTCCCCTATCCCTCTTTTTATCCTTTTATTTCTATCTTTGTTCCTCTCTCTTTATCTATCTTCATCTCTTTCTCCTCCTTTGTCTCATTTTGCTCCCTCTCTCTTTCTCTCTTTCTCTTTTTTCTCTCTCCACTTCTCTATATCTTATCTCTATATCCCTCTCCCTTTTCTCGTCATTTCTCTTTCTCTCTCTCTATATGTTTGTCTCCTTTAGTGTGCAATGGGTACATTTAAGAGCTCTTAAAGGTGAATTATTACATCCTTAATCAAATGACATGCTACGTTGAGCATAACTCCCCAAGGACACATGTTATCCTTGGATTGTTGACATGAAATGACCAATCAAAAGTTAGTTTTTTCTCTCTCTTTTCCCCTGTATCTCTTATATTTCTCTCTCAAGCTCTCTCTCTCTAAATTTTTCTCCTTCTCTCATTCACTATATTTTGAGTTTTTCTCTCTTTATTAGCCAATAGGCTACATATATTGTGAGATTTAAGGCTGAAATGTTTCTCATTCCTGCAAACCACTACTGAGTCACTGGAAAACAAGTTTCAACTACCATTTAATGTTAAACCAGCTGCATTTTAATGGTAAAATCCTTTAAATGTTAGATAAAAGTCTCCAAAATATCACTTTTCACATAGAATTCATATAAATATTGATTTGGAGACTGGATGAGAACATTCTATTTCCATTTACAGTATTTTTTGTCAATTTGATGACAATTTTCTTTTTTTATTTGCATTGATTTATGTTTTAAATCTGAATACAAATATTTTATAATTAGATAATACTTAATTTCTTTAAAGAAAAAATTTAGATGTGTCTAAATTTATTTCATTCCATTATTTAGCACTTATTATTAATTATTTAATTACACCACATGCAACTAGAATTTATAGTGCATCTAAAAGACATACTTTCTAACATATTAACATACATATAGTTTTCTATCAGCGTAATCCTTGAAGCTCCTTTAGGTGCAAGTGCTAGTATATATACCTCTCTCTCTACATAATTGTCTCCCCTATCTCTCCAAAGATCAATTAAACTATCAAAAAATTTATATATTGATTTCATTTGTTCTATATAAAAGTATATTAACTATTAAATATAATATTTTTATAGAATATGATATATAATAATATATATAATTATATTATATATAATTTAATCTATATTATATAAATATATAATATATTAATTATATTTTTATATTATATGCAAATATAATATTTATTAATTATAATAAATTTATATATGTATTTAATATTTTTTAAAAATATAATATATAATAATAAATAGTATAAACATATTATTTATAATCTATTTTTAGTATATAAAATATACACAATATATTAATTATGTGAGTATATACTTAACTACAGATGTTAAAACCTATATATGCACTCTTAAACCCTCATTGAAACCTTATTTTCCACTGTAGCTCATGAAATTGGAGAAGTGAACAGTCAATTCCAACAAAGAAGAGTTTGGAGGAGCGGAAACCAATAGCGACAAGAAACAAAAATAAAAAACAGCAGAAAATAGCCAAAAAAATCATTGAAAATATTGAATAGCTGAGATTCATTTAATCGTAGTCCATCCTCTCTCCACGAGTCTGCATCATTGATACACAAAACAATTTGGGAAAGCTCAGTGAGGGAACACCTTTAGTGTAACAAGCAAAGAAAATAGATTAACTTTAAAAATTGAAATATCAAATATTATATTAAAAAGTAAATATGAAGAAGGTTATTCTATTTAATTTTAGAAAGATGAATGTTGAATATGTTTATTGATGTATTCAAATTTGAGTATCTCAAGATTCAAGGTGATTCATATATATTTGTAGTTTTTTTTAGATTTGAAAAGTCAATTTATTTGTGTTAACAAGCTAGGGTCATTTTCATGTGCATGGATCCAACATCTATCGACAAAATTGATCTAGTTAACTATGTGTTCTTTGTTCTTGCTTTGTTGAAATCACTCTTCTTGCCTTACTATCTAGGGCATTGGTATTTTTAAATACCTCTAGAAGACTACTAGATCATCAAGGGACAAATTATCCTAAGTTAACTACTATAATGGAATAGCTTTATAGTTGTTCCAATGAAAAAGGTGTCACTCTTCACATATGCAGATGTTCTAGAGTGATTTAGTAGATATTGAATCTTTTCAAGTACATCAATTGAAGTGTTCCTAGAATGATATCCATATTATTGTTAGAGTAATCAATGCATGATGAGATAGAATCATTTGTGAAAATGAATGGAAGTGATCACCTTTAAGTACAAAGACATAATAATAAATCATGCAAACATGCATTTAGTCAACTTTTGAAAAGAAATAAATGGGTACAAGATTGATTATGCACATGAAAAAAAATTATGACATGGGAATGGTAAAATTAAAGTGGAATTTTTTTTTTTTTGGAGTGGATGCATGGGTGAAGTAACAAATGTATGATTAGAATGAATGTATTAGAATGTGCATCTCTATATATTATGTGAGGGATAACTATGTAATATAATTTTTATTTTTAAGATAAATTAGAGAATGTTAAGCAAACATTATATAGGAACAAGAAGCCAAGAAAAAATACATTTAAATCCCTTGGAAACTTACCTTATGAAAAGTTTTCCAAAATTTGAATTAAAATTTTGAAATAATAGGGTTGACATGGATGTGCTTGAGATTAATTTCATAACTATAGAAATAATCTAAGAGATGAGATTATTAAAATCAAGATGGATAGAAAACATACAATTATGAGTGAACTAATAGGCATAAAAATGTGTGATGAAAGTGAATTTGTCAAAACATACATAAATAGATAACATGAGAGAAAAGTGTATAAACAAAATTTAAATGAATAAGGACATGGAGTAATGAATTTGATACTATTTAATAATATATATTTTAGTTTATGTATGTATGTATGTATGTATGTATGTATGTATGGATATATGTATGCACATACGTATACATATACATATATAAAAACACACACATATACATACATACATACGTATACATATGCATGTATGCAATAAATTATATATAAAATACTTTTTTTTTAAATAAAAAAAAAATTAAATATAAATAACATGAAAATATTCAAGAACATAAAATATAAAAATTATTAAATACAACTTACATTAAGAAACAACGAGTGGAAACATATACAAGCTAACAAGCTAATAAAGATAATTCAATGACATGGTATTATGTATGAACCTATTTATTAAAGAAAAAAAAAATACAAATTAATTATAACTGATTTTATTATTTCAAAGTAATAAAAAAGTTATAACAATTTATTTGATAAATTTTTTATTTGAATTTCAGTTGTTAAATTTACTCACACTTGTGTGTCTTATATTGAATTGTCAAAATTACATATAAATTGAATTTTTAAGCTCACAATCTGCCATTTCCTTCAAGGCAAGAAACACCAAACATAAATAAATATTGGGTTGTGGGTATTTGCAATTCTCTTTTATGTGAACCTAGGCCAATTTATATGTCAAAATTGAAATCCTAAATCAGTTCAATCTTTTTTCAGACTGTTGTAGCATGTTGTCTATATTGTATCTTCCAAAAAATAAAAAACACTAAAACCATGGCAAGTGACTTACTTCAATATTTTGTACAAATTGCGTCTTGATGTCAATGTTGTCAATGAGAAAAATGGGCAGTGGTTACAGGAAAAAATTACAAAACCTTACCATAGCAGAAAATTTTTAACATTAAACTTTTTGCAATATATGATTCGGTAGTGTACATATTCCAAAAAAAATAAACTCGCTGAAACCATGCCTAGTGACTTACCTCAATACTTTGCACAAATTGTGTCGTGTTGTCGAAGATGCTAATGAGAAAAAATAGGAAGAGTTTGCATGAAAATTTTACAAAACCCTACAAAAGCAAAAAGGATGATTCTTGAGCTAGACAAAAGACTTCTGTAGGATAAGGATAAGAATGAAAAGATTGCAACGATTGGATCAGATTGTAGGAGAGATAGATCATAGTTGCTATGGTTGAGATTGTCGATTCAACTACCCAAAAAAAAATTCAGGTATGAGACAATTCCAACGTGAGACAAATCTGATGGGAAAAAACCACAATAAATAGCCTATCGGCTAATAATTTCAATTATTTAATTAATTTATTAATTATTTCCCTTTAACAATTGACTAAATAATTTATAATTATTTAATTAATTTATCTCAACATTAATCTTTTCTTAAATTTTAATAATTGAACAATTATTTCTAATTATTTAATTAAACTAATTATTCTTATCCATAATTATCTTTTTTCCAAAAATAAATAAAAATATTTTTTTCCCCTTTACACATGAAACAAATAATTTATTTATTTAATTAAAATTGTGTCCAAAGTGGAGAACATGTAATTAAGTATACTAATTAAAAGCACAAGAATTCACGATGTTGCCTTTGCACCAGACCTCCTTTGTTGCGGCTAGGGTTTCTCATGACACTTTGGGGAGGTCTTTTCCTGGTTTTATAGGTCTGAGAAGTCATTCTTATGTAGTGGTGGTGAAGGATGGGAAAGCTTCGGCAAAGAAGGATGGGGGGTGTGGTGTGGAGATGCGGAATGGTTGGTTTAGGAGTGGCCAATACCAAAGAACATGGGCTCTTTCTAGTCAAATCCATTTTCCAAAGACTGAACGGAAGGAAAATGGGGAGCATTCAAATAGCCTAGGGAAGGATTTGGTAGTGACGGGCAAGGTGAAAGAACCCAAGCCTTTGCAATGTGTTGGGGCTACTCCCTCTATCTTGATAGAGGGAGAAATAGCAAACGAAGTAGTAGATAACACATGGTATTTTGCTAAAATGGGGTTAATAGGAAGATTTTGGGGTTTTTGGCTATGCTTAGCAGATTTACATCACTGGATGACAGATACATGGTGTCCAATCATGGAAGGTGATGTGCAGATTTACCCTAGTGCGAAGGAGTTTTTTTGTGGTAGTGTTTGACAATGTGAAGGACAAGAATGTTGTGTTTTGTGATTACCAATGGAGCTGGGAGGACAAATATATGCTAATGTTGAAGCCGTGGCATCCAATGTTTAATCCAACCACTAAATCCTTTGGGTTGGTTCCACTTTGGGTAAGGCTTCCAAATCTCCCTTTACATTTATGGTTTGAACCTTGCTTTGAAGTCATTGGGAACACGTTGGGGAAATTTTTGGGAGTGGATGAGGGATCTTTAAACTTTCTACATACTACTTATGCTCGCATCTTGGTAGAAATGGACATTACAAGAGATCTTCCAACGACTATAAATTTGAAATTTTTAGGTGGGGAATGGCAACAATTGCTTGATTACGAAGGTTTACCATTTTGGTGTCATAGTTGCTTCAACATGGGTCATATTGCTGAGCATTGTTGTCAATGCAAGAAAGCTAATCAAGCAATGTGGTGGAAAGAGGTGTCCCCCCATCACTATTTTGTGGAGAAAGAAGGCTCGGTTGCAAATGAGAAGGTTAAGGACCCAATTGTCTCTGCTGCCACTGATCCCCCACAGAATTTCGAGCAAACGTCAAGTGTGTCTTCTGAGATGAAGCAAGGCAGTGCTCCAAGTGGTGAGTTGGGTGATAGGTCAAAGTGTGGAAGTGTAGCTTCCTCAGAGGAAAAGCACAACCCAAATGAGGAAATGGGAGAGCCATCATGGGAAGATGAATAGGAGGAGCTCTGGAACATGGTTCAAAGGAGGAGGAAGAAGAAGAGGGGCATCGCTTTCAACATGATTCTTTGTTCCCCTAATAAAAGGAGAAAGTAGGCAATGGGTTGTTCAAGGAATGTGGTGGTGCAGATTTTGTATTGCTTGAATTTTTATATTTTTCAGCTATTGTTTTTGGGGGTAGATGGAGGGTAGATTTGTGAGTAGGAATGGGATGTCTTGTATGGTGGTTTAGGGTTTGAAAAAGAAAACATTTCACAAGCTGAGTTCTCTTCATGATTGTAACTGATGGTTGTAATGCTTTTCATATTTAAATAAAAATTTGCAGGGTTTCCCTGCCTTTACCGATCAAAAAAATAAAATTATTTATTATTTATTAATTGTCCATGCATTTCCACCTCATCAATCAACTCCAAATCACTTTCAAATCATCATCAATCAAATTGCTCATCTATTTAATCTATTCAATTTGACTAACAATCACTAACACTTCTCTAGTCAATCAAATCCTCCTAACTGATCCATGCACTCAGTTCATTGAAATCATGCAATCAATTAACTATCCATCAATTCCTCTCATGGATTCTCACCCATTGATCTACTCAGTCTATCATCTTATATCAACTGTTGATCGTTACCACTCAATCTATAAAAAAAATCTTCATCCATCTCATTAATCGTCCTCTGAATTCTCCAAAAATTATCAAGAAATCTATACAGATATCATCCAAAGTACTTTTGTGTAAAATTTGAGAGCAATCATTACACCCTTCTTCAATGTGCAATTAGAGAACAATGGAGCTTAGCAAGGTTGTCATGTGAGTTCTTTCATTTGCAGGTTTGTTGTATTTTTGTGTTATGCAATTTCCTTATGCTCTATTGGTTTGGTTTTGATATTGATTTGTGAATTGAGTATTTGTTTACTTTTCTATTTATCACAATCAATTTTTAGCTCATACATTTTGGCATGCCTGGTGGGACCCACACCCCATTTAATTTAATGATTTTTTTAAAGAGGTTACAAGCTTATATAGCATAATTAATCTAGAATTTGGTGCATCTAATTGACCAAACAACACATTTGATTTGACAAATGATGCATCTAATCCTATACACAACAAAGAAATTTCATGATTAGACACATTTGATTGACCATTCAATGTAATTTTCACCATTATCCACATCTGATACCTATAGGCATATTTGATCTATGTTTTATCTATTTGCAAGCTTAATTTACCAAATTTATGCATTTGACATCATAATTGTGTAATTAAATTTAGAAATTGCACAATTGATGTTAGAAAATGTGTAATTAATTTTCATGCCAAAAATGCACATTGGATGCTAGAACAACACAACTAATTGGGGAAACAATACAATTGGTATAAGGAACTATGCAATTGATTGAAGAAACAACACATTTAACTAAATAAATTGCACAATTGACTGAAGAAATGACACAATTGATTGGGGAAATTATGAATTTAATGATTAGGTAAATGGCACAGCTGATCAGGTATATGTTTCTACAACTCTATATTTTTCTTCTAAATTTTCTCTAGTTTTGCGCTATTAATTTCTTTGTGTCACACATTTGACTTAAGTTGCAAAATTGATCCATTCTATTGTGCAATTGATATGTGTATTGGGCTATGGTTTTCTTGGTTACTTTCTTAATCTATGCAGTTGTAGCTTTTTTTGGTAGAAGACAAAACTCTAAAATTACTGACATATTTGATGTAGGGTCTTGTGTCTTAGTTTTTTTAGATTAGCTCACATTTTGATTTCTTAAGGAAAAATAATTTGTTTGTTGTATCTAGTGGATTCTTTAGTATGTATGCTCTCCCCTTGCACCTAGTGCAAGCCTAGGGATCATAAATACTTTCGAGTTCGCATTTTTTTTCTTTTACCCAAGAAAGTGTTATCTGTGTATGCTTTCCTCTTGTGCCTAGTGTGAGCATGGGGATAAAAACAGTAACATTTTCCTTATTTTTTATTTTATTAGGCCTTATTGGGGATTTCATCACCCAAAGGCGACCTCAACCACATTTTTGAGTGGGGTATATAAAGGGTGAGAACAAAAGTTGTACCCTAGGGTGTGGCTAATGTCATTCAAGCCAAGCCGCAAGACCCTCGGTCCATCAAGACTTGTCACGTGAGGAGAGTGGGGGAGACCTCCAATATTGAGCACTACAAATGGGCTTCCTATTCATCGACACCACTAAAAACCTTTGTATTAGAAGTTTAAGACCATTGAATGTTATAGCTAGTGGGGTGCAATGTACAAAATCATGCATGAAGTTATCCAACATGTATCATCCTAGGATGAGATAGAATTCTTTTGAGGGTGTAAAAAGCCTTCAAGGGAAGTAGGAAAGTGAGACCTTATGCCACTAGAGACCTAGATATCCCCTTTTGAGAGTGGAGCGTGTGTATCTATGTACTCCTACGATATTTTATTAATTGGGCCTTTAATAGTTATTTGAACTAGGTTATTATTGTGTATGGCATGTTTTTCTTGTATCAGACCAGTAACATTATTCATCCTATTACCCTAGAAATATCAAAAGCTATTGTGTCTTATTATGTGATTGTTTTCTTTTCAAACTTTGCTAAAAAACAATCAAATCAAACAAAATACCATAAAATTATGCAACTGAACTATAGAAATTCACACTTGACTATTTTGTATCGCAATTATCTATCCTTCTATGCAATTGATTTTCATAGTAAATATTGAAATATAGTTTCAGCCTGAAATAATGCATTTGCTCAATCCTATAATACAACTATCTTACTTTAGCGCAATTGACTTATCTTGTAGCAGAATTGATTTACCTTATAGTGTAATTGATTTTGTTTGTGGCACAATTGATTTTGCATGTAGTGCAATTGATTCTATTTTAAAAACTAGACTATTATAAATTTTACACAAAATCATACATTTGAATCTATGCCTAGTACAATTGACTCACCTTATGATGTAATTGATCTATCTTTTAGTACAATTGAACCAAACTATCATCTATATTGCTTACTATCGTCAGATCCTACAATCTTACAAATATACCTATAGAGGTAGACCTGACATATATTAGCATACACATAGACATACCTAAGATTTCACCACATACCACATACACCTAGATTTAGACTTACTTCAAATCTATCACTCATCCATGACCATCACTTTAGATGGTAGATTCTCTGCCATCTATGGCTTTCATTTCATGTAGCTTAACCACTTTAGGCATAATAATTTGGTGTCATTCCCATTTTATCTGCTCAATTTGCTAGAAAACAAGATTATGAAATTCAAGAAAAACCCCAATAATCCCTTTCTGCACAAGGGTCTAATGCTCTTGATAATGGAATATGTTAAAGCTAAGTATATGCGTGACGTCTCAAAATTAACTAGAGCTCGCAAACTTAAGGAAGTCCCCTCTAGTTATGATACAAGTAATGATTTTGATGAAAATTTGGATGAAGAGATGGGTTCTTTTGAAGAGCACTCTATTTCCTTGGAAGAATTTGACAAACCGCCCAAGAAAAGGGGTAAGAAAGAGGAACTCCCCTCTTGGTCAAGTGGTTTACAGATGGATATGGACATTGAGGAGTATCCTTCGGTTATGGTAAAGGGTAAAGGTTTGGTTAAGGTTAAGAAAGGGAGCCAAAGCTCTAAAAAGGCGGAGTTGTATCTTCCCCCTGATGTGAAAAGAAGAATTTTGATAGTGGAAGGTGAGAAAGGGGTTCAAGGTAAAAGCCCTGTGGGGAAGAAATCCCTCGAGATGGGATTGGGAAAGGACAAGGAGGTTGTCTCAAGGGTTGAGGTGATGGTTGGTAAGGAAAAAGTCCAAGATGTTGTCATGGGTGAAAAAGGTTTGTTTGAGAAGTTGTAGGATCTTGAAATTGCTACTCGAGGGAACAGGGTTGAGAAAGACTTGGTGGACTTGGATGTTTCTCCTATTGGTGTGGTGTTTGTGAGTAAATGTAAAGTTAATTTGGAGTCTCTTGGAGGCATTTTCCATGATGTTCAGCCTGAGAGGTTGGCCAAATTATAGGAAGAGCCTATCCATTGGGAGAAGTTTGATTCTACTGTTGTCATTAGGATGGCGAAGGATGGGACCAAGAGCCTCTTCAAATTTTTCAAAATGAATTTTATTTGAGGTAAAATAGATCAATATCAAGTTAAATTCGTTGGCAAATATTAATGTTGGTAATGTTAACAATAACAAATTGGAGATGACCGTTACCAACAAGGTCAAGATTATGAATGTTGCTCTCAATAAGGTTGTGGATGATGCTACTAATTTGGAAAAGAACCATGAATCGATATTAACTGCTCTTGAGGAGAAGGTTACCAAAATTCATGAGGACCTGATTGCACTTATGCATGTTAGCAAAGCATCTCTTCACACTAATGTGAAGGGGTTGTCTGTGTTGAACGAGAAGGCTTATAAATGGACTAGGAAACTGCTTATTAAGGGGAAAGAAGCACATGATGTGGAGATGATGGCCAAAAATATCTCCTAGATAAAGCTATGGATGTGGGTCCATGTACAAGAACTAGAAGAAAGATGAAGAAAAGTGTTGTCATTCCTACCCGAGAACTGGAGGAAGTTGTTGAGATGCATGAGAAGGTCATCTCTAGGGATCTAGAAGCGGCTAGGATCTTAAAGAATTTGTTGTAATCTCAATTTTTAGTCTGCTTTTTTGCTGATTTTTTGCTATTAGTTTGTTGTTGGTATGGTAATGCTTATTTTGTGACAATAGTTTTGTCCTCAGGTTGATTGCATTTCTTGTCTTATCTTTTTTAGCAACTTGTTTTTGTTGTAAAAGATTTTAGGGCCTCTTCAAAACCTCCTTTTCCGGTAATCAAAAACTTCACAAAAGCTTTTTAGTGCTGCCAATGGCGGATTGTCCTCGAAGACCCCAAATTCTTTTTGGATCCTCCTCTATAACAATTGGAACCCCTTCTTAATGAGATGGATAGGGAAGCTCCAAAATTTAAAAAATGACAATAACTTGGAAAATATATAAAGCTTTGAAGTGTAAATGCACAAAGGAAGAAGGCTTTGGATGTCCTCTATTAAGCATAAGAATGTTGTAAGTCGAGGTTGCAATGCGAAAAAAAAATTCTATAGGTGATTTACTATCTTTGCACAAAAATAATGGGGAATAGAGAATGTAGAGATATTAGCAAGAATCTTGGCAAAATGCAAAATAAGAAAACAACTTCTTGAATGCCAAAAAGGGGACTATAAATAAGCTTGAAGCTTTTCAATCATAGAGAAATGATTAGGAGAATATTAGAGAGTTGATTGAGAGTTAAAGGGAGAGGAGAATTTGTCAAGGAGAATGGATAATTAGTTAATGACAAAGATGGCTCAATCAAGACTAAAAAACTCTCAATTGCAACTAAAAATGGTGGAAAAATGACAAACTAAAGTAATTGCACATTCACCAAATACATTAGTCATTGGAGAAACCTTACAATTTAAGATTTGTCACCTATTCAACCTTACAACTTAAAACAAGTCACTTGCACAAGCATATAGTTTCTCGAGAGACCCTTCAATTAAAGGTCTGCAAAAATAAAGTGGTACACAAGTACCCAAAACTTGATTCACAAGGTAGACAAATGGACAAGAGATTAAAGGAATGAAGGAGTTGTCATCAAGAAGGAAAATTCTAATAAGATATGTAATTCATGCCTTGCGAATCTTGATATGGATTGCCAAATCATCATCGAACTATCATGTCGATGTATGCAATTTTAGGCACCTATAGCTCCAAGCAACAAACTTGTTAAAATAGCATTTATATGTTATTTTGAGCTTTATAACATTGATCAAAGACATTCTAGAGATATCACATTCCATCTGAAATCATCCCTAGTCATTACCACACATCCTTTTCACCAACATATTAACAAACTCACTCTCCTAGCTTTTCATTAATACTTCAACCTATGTGGACAACATGAACCCAATTGCTCAATATAATTTTGGAGTTGATTTCTTGGATCATTAATACAAAATATAAACTCATAACTTATGGACTTTATAGAGTTCTAATGACTAAAATTAGACCACCATTGTATACAACCATTTAATGTAGTAAAGAAGAGGTGGCGTTTAAACATACCTTTGAAGAATCTATTGAATTAAAAGAATCATGTTCTTCCTAGATCCCTAGATGTTCCAAACCAGCAACGTACTAAGGTTTGTGAACAAGCTCCAAACTTGCAATATACTTCAAAAATGATGATGCACAATACTAAAAGGATTAATTTTATTCTCTTCAAAATAGGATTTGGGGGTGTGATTCCTATGCATTCCAACTCCAAGGGTGAAGGCTGAGATCCATACAAGTTATAACTTCGAGTATATTTAAGATGTTCATTTTAGAGGCTTTTACATGTCTCACATGCAATGGGCATGCTAACATATAATTAACACTTTTGCTAAATATTTAGAGAATATTTATAAATTATCTTTTTTCAATCAATTTGTTTTTGATAGAGGGAAAAAGAGATTTTGAAGAGATCTGAAACCCTTATACAAAAAGAGCAAGGCTGCAGAAAAGACAGCAAACAACCAGTGTAAAAGATCAGCTCTAAAACAATCAAGATTTACAATTTACACTTTTTTTGTGGGAGCGGAGAATCATGTCAAAAGAAGGCTTAGAGGATTTAACTTTTTTTCCTTTAACTGTGATCCAACCTTCTTCCACTTGCACTGTTTTACCATGCCAAACCAGCTCACTACTTTCATGAGTATGAAAGCCAACAACTAGTAAATTTGGAGATACATCATGATTCCTTTGTGCAGATAAAGACTTTACAGAAGAACCGCCAGAAAGGGAAGCCGAAGCACAATCACCTGAAGTGGCGGTCTTAGACTCAATAGGGAAAGCCCCAGCAACCCCACCAGTTGAGACGAAAGGATAGGGTGTCCCTAGACCCAGTGATTCAGAAGCAGCCACTTCTGAAAAAATCTTATTCTGATTATCTTTCTTTTCAACTGTATAATGTTGTTGAGGCACCTTTCCACCAAGTAGCTGTCTTAGTTTTTTTCTCAAATCCGCAATGAGTAGCAGCATGTCCAGTATTGAAGCATCATTTACACCGGAAGGAAATCCCTTCATAATCCAAAGATTGGACCCAAGAGCCTTTAGAAGATTTAAAAAGGACTTCAGCAGGCAGCCATTTTGAAACATTTATTTCAACTAGAATGCGAGCATAGGTGGAATGAAGAATGTCAGAAAATTCATCATCCACCATCAAGAAATCACCAAGGGCGTCACCCACTTCCTTTAGAAGAGAGTCATGCCAAAGGTGAAGGCGGAGATTGGGCAATCTAACCCAAATTGAAAATTTATTAAAAGTTTCAGAAACAGGATTGAAATTAGAATGCCAAGGTTTGATCATCAGCATATATTTATCTTCCCAGCTAAAAAAAAATTCACACAAGATTACTTTTCTATCATAAGCATTGTCAAATTTTGCAGCAAAAAATCCCTTAGCTAAAGGATAAATGTTAACTTTATCCGAAATTAAAGGCTTCCATTCGCTAGATATCCAGGAATGCAGCTGGGGGAGGTTAGGCCAAAAACCTTTGAACCTGCAGATCACCCCACAAAGGGAAAGATCAACAACAACCTCCTCAATTTCTTCTACTATTTCATTTTTCAGCTTCACTGAAATAGCACTCCTGACAGGGATAAAACCGCCAAAATGCCTAAGCTTGGGACCCGCAAAATTCATGGCTTTATCCTTATGGCCAATCAATTTGTTAAAAAACACAATGTTTTTTAATCAAAAATTATGTAAATCATTATGATTCAAACTCATGATCTACATTTTATTACCACACATCAAACAACTATGCTACAAGGGAAATGACACTTCTAACTATATTGACTCACATTTATATAAATGTAAATGATATTTTATTTTATTTTATGCACTAATCATGCATATAGTATGGATGCATGCATGATGGCCATACATATATATAGTTGATGAGCATAGGTACAAATAAAATGGAGCTTAATTTTGCCAACTCTAAACTAGATTTTTCATTTGAATTAGGGTTGGAATTTAAGTACAACACCCTATTGGGTAACAATTTTTGTCATTTCAATAATAAAAACTAACCATAAAACTGAATAAAAAGCACCCTAACTTGGCACTTCAAAAAATTTGCTTTATTACAAATACAAAATGGGCATAAAATTTTAAATGCTAATTTACTAAAACATCTGCTATACACTAAACCTTGGCATAAACATATGTTTTCTTTAGTGGTTAACTAGAGAAGCTTCGAAATATACGCTTCTAGCACCATCTTGGCAGTAATCTCGTATGTTTTCTCTGTAGAATGCACAGCATCCCAAAAGACATACTTGGAGGCATTTGAACAAGTGTTTGGGTTTCCATCGTTGCATGTTGGCCCAACCTCTGTCAACCCTGTGCCACAGCAACCCCTGCTAGAAATTTCAAAGCCTGCAACAAATAATTTACATTTTACATTAGGAAAACAAATTGCAGTTGTGAAAATTATATTATATTAAATTTATAACAATGATAAAACTCTTTCCTAGTTTCTAGATCTAACTGCAGAAAACTTTCTCCATTAGAAAAAAAATGCATAAAAATTCATACCATATTTAACAGGATTTTCTACAATGTCATGAAAACTGTTATAGATGTCAATGAAAGTGACTTTAATCTGAGGAAGGCTGGGTTTGAGGCCTCTGATCATTGATTTTAACTTTGTATTATAATAAATAGCGTGTTTGTTAAGCTCTTGAATGCATCCTTCTGCATTGGGTTGCCCATACAACATCTTGGAGAGTGGCAGGCACCCAGGTGGGGGAATACCATAGACACCAAATTTCCGACCTCCAGCTTTGTACAGCTTCTGCAACATAACATAACAACATATCAAAATAAATAACCTACAGAAGTAATGTAGACAAAGTTCCATCTTATAGCCTAATAAATAACTAAATTTAAATTTAGCACTTCTACAGCTCTTGACTAAATCTATTGAGTTTCCCTTATTGATTTATTTAACAGAATGCCATTTCTATGAAAAAAATTGCCTTCATTTCTACCTCAATAAAACTACTGCAGAGTTCCAGCAGAAAGTCTTCATATTCTTCAATGTTGAACTGCTGCCTTCTAAGAGGAAATCGGTTGTAATTCTCTAGAAAATCATTAGTCCCTGCTGAGATCAGGAATATGGCTTCCCCAACTATAAACGATGAGTTTTCTTCTCCCACCATCTCTGTCAACAGAGACTTGTACTCTTTGAAGTACTCCATTTGTTTCCACAACGGTATAACAGACTGCAAAATATATAAATCCTAGCTGTCATTTACATAATTTCACTTTGCTGGCCAGGTTAATTAAGGTTCAACTTCACAACATTACCATAAGCCTGGTGCATGGGTATTCAAAACAGAAGATTTATCCATGGAAGCTTAAAAACCATTTATGAATTTTTCACAGTCGATGAAGTTACATCTTTTGGATTCAATTGTGCCTGTTTTCCTTTCAATATTTTTCCTCTTTCTGATGATGGGTCACTGAATGTGATCCTAAACATGGAAAGAAAAACAGACACAGTTGAACCCAAAAGCTTACATCTATCATAAAACATACTCAAATTTGAGTACACTTACAATAGCTTCTGCAGTGAGGTTGTCATATCCAGTTCCTGCAGAAGCAAAGCTTACACCTGTGAGCAGATCTTGGGGATCAAGGTGAGGGTTTAAGAATGGAGGCAGTTTGTTCTTCAGCCCCAGCCCTGCAACTGAATGTACCAATCATATACCATGCATTAGCAGAAAAGGTGCAAGGAGAACCAAACATAACTATGAAATCACTTTTCCAAATTAAAAATCCCTTATTTTGCCATACAAATTTGAAAATCACTTATTTACATATGTAAAAGATTGTTTCCAGAGGTTTTAAACATACCAATAAAATCTGTCGAGAGTTTCCCATTACAAAAGCGACCTGTAGCCTCTTGATCAACGAAATCTCTGCCATGTGGTGGAAAGTTAGCTTTTACCAAGGTGGGTATGAAGTTATTGTTGCCAGGATCCACAATGGAGTCCCCAAATGTGAAAAGCGCAGGAACTTGACGCACAACAATACTATAATCACTGTTTCCTACTCCAATGGCTGCCTCAAATCCTCCACCACCTTTCACAAAGACAAGAATACACAGAGCCAGAGAAATGAACAGAAAGATACATTTTACATGCTCCATGTTCAACGGTTTTCATAGAATTCTATGTTTCAATTCGACAACAGTTTATAGTATTCATTAATTCATGCAATAACCTCGAATTACTGTAAATTCATACAATAACCCTTGTTATTGTTAAATTCAATAGAGCGGGGAAGTTATGATGAGTTAAGACCGATCTGTACTTGCCCCCCTTGAAGCATATGAGCCTTCATAATTACCTGCAAAATAATCAGGAGCATGGTGTGACATTAATCTGATAGACTGGCGATGTGATTTATATTTGATATTTTAAAGGCAAAACTGAACTGGCATGGTCAGGTTTTGAATGCGCATCAGACTGGCCTTGATTAACTTTTGAGATATAGATGTGAGAGTTCATGAAGTTAGTACGTTCCATTAGCTGGGCAGCAGAGTTCAGAGGGAACAAAGGGACTTCCAATTGTTAAGTATCAAGATATGGGGATTTTGCTTGCATCACATCACATTTATTCATAAATGAGATCAATAAATATCCAGGTTAGCCTTGTTAGCAGCTGTCATCAAGAAAGTCTAACCATACGACATATCCATTAGCCTAGTAGGTATATGAACAGCTCACTCAGGATATGTAGGGGAAAGACCATTGCAAGGCTGGGGACATTAAATGGAGTAGGGGAGAGGGCCCAGTAGTCGTGCACCCTAACTTCGCGCTTCTAATTATCCTACGTCGAAATTTCAAATCACTCCCAATTTTTTACAGCAGCTTACTTGGCAAGTTCTCTGCTTATAACTAAAGTTTTAGGGCCACATCATCAAATATGATGCCACATCAGCATGTGTTTTTGTCAAGGTGTCGAAAAAGGCCCCAAAAAATAGTGAGACCAATTCTCGTGCATTACATCATGAGTAGTTGAGCGCTGATGTGGTATCACATGATTGGTTGCTTTTTAGATCAAAAGCATACA
Source organism: Sequoia sempervirens (assembly GCA_007258455.2). Classification (NCBI taxonomy): domain Eukaryota; kingdom Viridiplantae; phylum Streptophyta; class Pinopsida; order Cupressales; family Cupressaceae; genus Sequoia; species Sequoia sempervirens. The sequence goes on from VDFB02249040.1 coordinate 24,215, forward strand.
TTTTGTTTAATTATGGGTAGTCAAATCACAACTATTGAACATTATATAAACGACTATTGGGTATTATATGTACGATTGGGTGCACGACTATTGGACCCCGCATGACTATTGGGCCCTCTCCCCTAGTTCCACCTTACGGTACAGTAGGTAGAGTAATTCCACTTAAGTACAGTTGATATATTAATAGTTATATTAGTGTAATGGTGATAGTTTTGTATATTGATATTAATTTTCATTTAATTATGTATTTATTTTGAAAGAATGATCAATATTTAATAAATGGTATCATTTTGTAAAAAGTTTGAGTTCCTTTTTTAAGTTCCTGCCGTTACTGTGATGCATTTGGTATGCAGCATCGGCCAATCACATTTCATTATTTTGACATTATTTTTTATTTGTATAGTTTGAATTTTAAAATTTATTTTTTATATTTGAAAATTAGCATTTATCTCTTTTTCTATTCGTGCGAGTAGAATCTATAAATCATTTTTGATTAAGAAAATTAAGAAAATAGGAAGGCATAGATTGATTAAATCAAAAATCAAAAATTAAAGTTGGTCGTTGGGGGTGCAAAATTCATGAATGCATATTTAATGCATTGAATGGCACTTGGCTCAAGGACAAGCCGTTGGAACCACTCGATGGCTACGCGTGGTCAATGTACTTTGTTTATTTAATATTGATTAATGCATTAGACAAGGAATTAGTTTGAAGCTTTGGATGCTCATGTAAAGTGTTTGTTTCTCTTAATAAAAACTTCAAGCTTTGGGCGCTCAGTCAGGCTTATTGTCTTTATTGTGAAAATCTTTGCTGGGCTTATTGTTACTGTGAAAATTGTTTTCCAATTTGGTTAACAATTTTTTATTCTGGGTCATGGATTTTTGAGATTCTTTTTTTATATGTATATTGTTTACTCACCCTAATAGTACTATAGATAACTGATTTGTCGTCTTTGTTTCTCTTAGGGCTATCGTTTCCGTGAGTCTGGAGGACTCTGAGAGAACATTCTTTGACCTTATTGTGAGTTTGGAGCCTGAGAATTGCAACGTGGTCTAACAAGGGAAGCGTTAGGGTTTCTCTAAATTAATTTGAGGCAGTTGTGGAAGATCTGTCGAAGACTATCAAGCTCGCTTTGCAAGCCCCCATTTTGTTTCTCAACCACCCCATTGCTTACGAGGTACCGCCCCATATAACTCTTCTCTAAAGCTTCTTAGACTAACATTTGTTTTGTTTTTGGCTAATTTTGTTTCAACTTCTACCATAATTGAAGTTTTTTTCATAAGTTTGTTTGAAGAAATTCAGAGACAATATTTATTGTACATTTTTAATTTGGAAAATTTATCTTTTGGGTAATGTTTGGCTTAATTGCCCTTATAGAGGGATATTCTCTACAGTCAAATTTTCGAAGCACTACCACCTAGTAACTCCTATTGGGTTGGGCAAAGTGTCTCTGACAATTTTATATTTTGTTTAAATTTCTATAACTTTTTATAGTTTATTTTAGGATATTTATAGATTAACCAATTCCAATTCTCTTTTGTGACGTACCCACTTAAACAAGGAGCTTGCCAAGCAAGTTTTGGGTTTTTATCTTCACCATGGCAATCTTTTCTCTTCTACAGGCCTAAAGGAGCAAGTTCCAATTCAAATCCTTAGAAGAAAACATACTAAATACATAAGAAATATAATAAATTTAGCTGACAAATTAAAAGTTTAAATCAGGGATTAAGCGTCAAAGATATTTTTTACTTGTGAATGTTGTATAAATTTTTCCTCATTCACGTATCAATCCTTCCCCTGGAAATATTGTGGATATACAAATATATGTATTTATTTATTTATATAGTGACTCAACAAACAATATTGTTAATACTTGTTTTCTGATCATTCAGTCATTTGTTCTTTTCTATTTTTATTGCATTTTTGCTATATTTCTAATGTGTACGAAAAATTGCACTTGATGCAATCAATTGTTATTTATTAAATTATTTATTTTGGGTTGTGCACAAGAATGCTTTTTGCTAATGTTAGTATCATATGCTGCTACAGGTGGAGTCACTATTGCAGAGAGATCATTTCACACTTGAGGAGCTCTTTGATGAGGAGGAAATTATTCAAGAATGAAAATTTGTCAACAGTCCTCTTTTTAATTTGTAATTTTCTTCAAAGATTTTTTAACTTATTAATTTTGTCTACATGATGGACACCCATAATGGCTGATTTTTTGCTCAACTGGTTAGTAAATTTATTGACTTCTTACTGTTAAAAGTTACAATGCTTATACTAGTAGAGATCCTTCTGTGGTTTCACCATGTGTTTACTTTAATTTACATCATTAATCGTGCCCTTGTTTTGATATGGCATTTTTGTGAAATGCTTTTGGCTTTCTATGTTGGATTTGCCCCCAAATTTTTTCTTTGAAATAGGGGCAATATCTCTTCTTTTATATGCATTTTCAAATGAATGTATCTTGCCTTGCACTCCTATTGTTGGGAACATTGTTTCCAAACAATGCCTTTATATGTGGCTTTACATGTTCTTCCCTTGTTGCCAAGAGTATCTTTTTAGAAGCTCCATTCATTGATAGATTAGCAGCTATAGATGCAGAATATTACCTATAGCATACTGATTGATGAAAGCATTTTGTTTGAAGCTTAATTTTGAATCCAACTTTAGATCTCATCTAACAATGTCATTAGTTTATTTATGAAAGCATTTTGTTTGAAGCTTTTTAATTGTTGTATAATTAAGAATTTAGAACTATGTACATATATTTAGTATATTTTTCTACTATTTTGCATTCAAAAAATGATTAAAAATCCTATATTTAGTATTTTTCCTGCAATTCTACATTCAAAAAGTATTTCAACTTTTTTGATTTTTGTTTACCTATAGTTGTTGATTATTGGTTGTTGATTTCACAGTAATCTTATTGTTTTCTTTTGGCTCGTAGTCAAATTCAAACTTTCAATGTTACTTTCCTTGTTTATACTAATCTTTAGATTAGAAATCATATTTAATTAGTTAGTATTGTAACATATTCTAATATCTATTTGTTTTGTATTTTTTATTTTAATTTTGAAATCTCTATGTGTTTTTCTTCTAGACATTTCTTTTTTCTTAAAGGTTCATTTTCTTGAAGCATATTTTAATTCTTTTATAAGACTTACATGAAGAAAATTTGGTATTATCTTTTACATAAATCTCTCTTATGTGTTTTATTCTTGTTTACTTATATTATTTGGTACAAAAGTCTTTGAGGCCTACCTTTTGATGGATTTCACATTGGCACTAGTGGACTTATTATTATTTTGACACCCCACAAATATTATTGATTATTATGATGAGCACATGATCATGTTATTAGAATATGGTAGATGTGGATTGGTATAAATATAATAGATCATTTTTATATGCATACAATGAGGTTAACATTGTGAGGATTCATCTAATCTCCCAACAAAATGATATGTCATAGACATGATAATATACAAAAACACATAAAAACATACATAGAAACATACATAACATGATGGGACGACATAGTGCAGGGCCCACCAAGACGGGGGATAAAAGTGACGAAACTGGCAAATGGGAGGAAACGTTACGGTGACGAAGAGGAAGAGATAATGGTGTCATCACTAAATGTTTCCCGCCTTTCACCAGTTGTCAGCATTTTGGACAGGGTTTTCCATTTAATTCATTGGTGTGGTGGCTTGCGTGAAAAGCTATTAGGTAAAAGTACAAATTTGTCATAGTTTTATAAAGGAAATGACCAACATTGATCCAAATTTTAAACTTGAATCATTAAAATGTGATATATATATGTTTTGAATTTTGAAATGATGTAAACTAATTAAATATTTGTTTTTTAATCTATTTTATGTTTGTATTTTTTGAAAAAATAAAAAAGTATTTGAATATGTTTTTTTTTAAAATTGACCCTATAATTTAGTTGCTGATTGAAAAATGAAGTTACATAAGACGTCAATCTTTATATAATAAAAAAAAAAATCCTTAAATTTTTTTGTGTGTATTTATAACTTGAAACTTTAGTGCATGGATATTTTTTTTTCCAATTTTGATAAATATACATTTTTAAATAAATATAAAATGTTAGTGTATTGAAACATAGTTTTTTCCCATTCAATGTCAACTTTCATATTAACTATTTCTCTAAAATAGAAAAAAGCATCATATTTTGTTCAAATTTTTTTATAAGTCTTACTATTTTCCCTTAAATGGTAATCAACCTAATGTTTTGCATCGATAACCTACTTTTTGTAAAAATAAAAAGAAAAATATTCATAATAATTAAACTATTAAAATATATATTTTTGAAAACTAAATTTATGGATCTACATAAGGATAATTTTTATATTTAAAAAAAAAAAAAATTACACAAGTAGAAGATGTTGAAACATCATTTTTTTCAAATAATTTTATTTTTTGCACCATTCAAAGTAAGCTGCTGATATGCATTTAGCCAACACCTAGTTGGAAAATTTTGTGGACATATTCAACTTAGCTAGAATGAATCTTACAAGATCATATATTTGACCAAAATTGATTTTTAATTATAAATACTTAAATTCACTTATGTTGATAAGTTGGTTGAAAATGTAACACAACTTTGTACTTTTACCCTATCCTTTTGTTTGAAGTTTGTGCACCCACTGGCATTAGAGGCTAATGTAAGTAATACATGCGTTCTAAATCGTAATAAATATTATTTTTTGAGAAGATGTGTTTAAATTGATAATGCAAAAGCTAATTGCGGATTGGAAAACACTCAGTGTTGTGGGTTTTTTTCATTCTACATGTTGAAAGCTAAAGGTTGGAGAGCACAGGGTGGAGTTACAGGTGGGGGATACAAAAAATAGACCGAATTAAAGTGAGGGGTGACTAACCAATTGGGTTGTTACTTGTAAAGGGTTTTAAAATAGCATGTGGGTTGCAGGCTTCATAACACCTAGTGTTTTGCAACTTGGAATTTTTTGATAGCATTAATGTACCAAAAACCTTTTGTTATTTACACAATATGAATTTAATGAAATGAACCTTTAAAATTATTAAGAAGTTATAGTTAGAGTAAAAATTGTATTTCAATTTCTTCATATGATTGAGAAATATGCATAAAATAATTATAGAATGGAAAACACAATGTGAGTTGTCAGTTATTTCATTCTGCATGTTTAAATCTAAAGGGTGGAGAGCATGGGGAGGAGTTGCAGGTGGAGGATACATAAAACTAAGCAAATCAACCTGAGGGGTGACTAACCAATTGGGTTGTTACGTGTAGAGGGTTTTACAATAGTTTGTGGTTAGCGGGTTTAATAACACCTAGTGTTTTCCAACCTCCAATTATACATAGACAATATGATTGCAATCAAAACCTTTTATTATTTGAAATATTGTACGAATGTAATGAAAGGAACCTTCAAAATTTATAAAAAGTCTTAGGTACATTAAAAATTATGTTTCAATTTCCTCATATGATGGTAAAAGAAATGCACTGAATAATTACGGGTTGAAAAACACAATGTGGGTTGTTAGTTATTTCATTTTGCATATTCAAAGGTAAAAGGTGGAGAGCATGAGGAGGAGTTGCAGGTGGGGGATACATAAAAAATAACTAAATTGATCTGAGGGGTGACCAACTGATTGGGTTGTTACATATAGAAGGCTTTACAACAATATGTGGGTTGTAGGTTTTATAACACCCAGTGTTTTCTAACTTCCAATTATACATAGATAGTATGGTTGTAACGGAAACCTTTCCTTATTTAAACATTAGAAATGTAATGAAAGGCACCTTCAAAGTGTATAACAACTCTTAGTTAGAGTAAATATGGCATTTCAATTTACTCATATGATGGTAAAATAAATGCACTGAATAATTGTCAGTTGGAAAACACAATGTGGGTTGTTAGTAGATGATTTTATGAAACTTGCACAAATTCCAAACATCCCCTCATTTATTCAATACAATGGAAGTTGGCAGACTTCTCCCTTCTCTTTGTACAAAGGTCATGCTTGAAAATCCCAGTGATCCCTCTCTTTTCCTAAATCTAAATATTCCACTCTCTTTGTAGAGACTCCTTATTCCGAAAGAATAACTAATAATTAAAATCGGTTACTAAAGAAACCTCCAATTCTATGTAGAATATAAAAAATTTACCTTTCATATTTTAATTCTAACATTTTGTAAATATTAGTATTTAAAATGAAATTGTAATCTTCCATTTCCTTTTGAAGGGCAACAACATGAGAAACATGTCTTGTGAAGTTCATATTTTGTTAACACTTCTATCTTGGACATTTCTAGCTCCTTTTCCATTCTAGCAACCAATTAAGTCAATCTATGGTGCTCATTTTTCTGAGCTCTAGTTTCAAAAGAGAAAGATCTTAAGACTTCAACTCTAGCTGAGATTTCAAATGTGAAAACTTCTTTTCCAATGACAACAATGTTGCAATTTTTGCTTCAATTCTTGCTAGGTTGTTTTGATGAATAGCAAGTTGAGACTTTGCCTCAAACAATGCATAAAGCCACCTTAACAACTCAACTCCTCCCTTATGACTTCCACCAGTAAGAAGACCACTTGGCTGAAAAATGTCCCCTTCAAGAGTTACAATTGGAGATTGTATATCTCTATGAAAAGGAATCTCCTTTACAACATTTGAATGGCTGCAAATAAATGTACTACGAAATAGAAATGCCATAGCTAATTCAATTTCATCTTCACATACAACAAGAGATAGTGTTAGCCCTGTGTTTCCATTGCCCACCAATTTGGTTGTTGATTGTTGAGTTGTTGATGAAATGGTATGGGTTTGGAGTTTACTTAAAGGGATAATTGTTACTTTTCTTCATATATGTCCTATTTCAAGTAGTAGCTTTCTTGTTTGTTCTATATCCACTACCACATTACACAACTTCTCTCTTGCAACAACCTCCAATGCAACTATTGTTGAGGCATCTTTAACTTTTACAAGTTGCACAACAACACCTTTGACTTTGGATCTATCAAAATGCTTTAAAGGATCATTATAAGTAAATTGAACATTTCCTAATCGAGCCTTGAGGAGCCTAATATCAGCCTTGAACTTTTGAATTGTGCTAGATTCTTGGAAACACTCATTTTCTAATATATCCATGCACCCTTCTTTATAAGTAACACCTTCCATTTTTGTCTTTGTTTTCTCAACTTCCTATCTTTTAGATTGTAGCTCTCTTCAAATAGAGTTAAGCTCCTTTTATTTTGGTGATGAAAACTTCTTATTTTTTAATTCCTTTTCTAATTGGTTAATTTTAATCTTTAGTTGTTTTGCTTCACTTTCAACACTTCCAACTATTGCTTTTGCATCTACAAATTGATCATTGAGATGTTTTTTCCTCATACCCACTGCTCTTACCTATTAACACCCCCTGCTATTCATTTTCATGATCTTCTAACTTATTTTTCATATCTTTTACTTTAACCTTTAGATTAGCTACTCCCTCAACATCCCTTAAGACAACAACATCCCTTTCTTGGATAGAGCTTTCAATTTCTTGAGTACTTTTATGTAGCTTTGTAGTTGCTTTTTTCTCAACTTTTAGAGTATCTTTTCTAATTAGCCAATGCAGATGCTTATTTAAACAAGTTCATTAGAAAAATTGTTTGCCTTTTCAGATAATACTTTTGTTAAGTGGGAAAATGTTGGAAATAGGATGCCATTTAATTGTAATCCTCAACATTATTTATTTCATGTATCTCCTAAGTCCTTGGAAAGTGTTATACAACACTAGGATTAGAAAGAGATTAATATTACATGAAATAATCATGTTAATTGACATTTGTAATTAATTATAAATGTTAGGAGCATGTGAGGGTGTCCAATATGAGTTCCTAGATAATAGGGGCACATGGGGTGCCCACATGGTAGGTGACACTCACCTTGAGTTCAATTAACTATTTGGAGTAAAAGATAACACTTTTGAATGCATGTAAAGATCCTAGGAGTTAGGGTTTGATGTTTACATGCATGAAGTTCAGTTCAGTTTAGTTCATTTT
>VDFB02249044.1:0-20977 GCA_007258455.2 Sequoia sempervirens
TCTCCTTCACTCTCATCATCACTGTCCTCTGAATCGTCACCCTCTGAAGTTGAGTCTCTCTGTTGTCATCTATGTGCAGCAATAGGAGCAATAGCCTCATTAGGATCAAACATACATGGTGTCGGATGCTCTAAGACATACTGAAAATACTCTGGTGTTGTCCCTGCGTCAAGGAAATCCACTCGGTAATCCCACATCACTGCTCCTAAACTGGTGAACTCTACCACCGCCATCTCATATGAAATCCATGGACCCCATACTGCAAGCTCTGGCTGTCGTCATGCATAAATGGCCGAACCCACAAGCATACCCTGAATCTATCCAAACTGCTGACATACTCGTCCAGCAAGAAATCTCTCAATAATCCATGGAGTCTGCCCAATCAAAAATCTGGAAGTACATACATACGACATCTCGCTTGCATCCTCTGGCCATGGCTCACAATCTAAATATGGTCTCCAGCATACTGTATCCAGACTATCCAATAGCCACTGCCAATGCACTAGTTTCCCCAGTCTCGGCTGAGCAATAATATGAGCATATCTCCATCTGTATGATCGACCAGCTGGTCGCTGTCCTCGAGTCAATGGACATAAAACAACAAAGTGCTCCCATGCCCATATCTGTAGTAATGAGCACCCAACAGCAAAACTCCGGCCTCTACCATAAACAATATGATGTAACTCATCATATAAGTGGGCTAGCATGCATGTACCCCACGCATATCGTGTCCCCTGCATCACCATACTCTCCAAAACATGACCCCACCCAATCACAAATCCCTTCAACCTATGGTCAGGGCATAACACACCTCCAATAAATCTTGCAAGTACAGCTGGTAAAGGCAGATATGTATCTGTCATCTTGGCCCATGGGATGAAATATCTGATGATCTGATCATCTTTGAATATCCGTCTCAAAGAATCGATGCCCCTAACCTCTCGGCTATCAAATACAACTATCTCTCCCATCACTGGGATCTGCAAGATGTGATATACATCCTTAGGGGTCACTGTAATCTCTCCGGTCGGTAAATGAAATGTGTTGGTGTCACTATGCCACCGCTCTGCAAGTGCTGTCAATAAAGCCCTATTGAGGCGAACCTCAGGCATATCAAGTAATGAACTCAATCCACATGCATCAATCACATCTCTATCTAACTGTAACAACTATGGTATCAAACTCCATGTACTAGGAAATGCCTCCCGTGACTGTAAAACACCTAATCTCTCCTGTTGCTACATCATCAAAGAAAAATAAAATATCAAATCATCATGACTTATCAATCAAAACTGAACATCAAACTATTTATTTTTCATCATCATGGAAAGCAGATAATCAAAATCATGTTTGTTTTTAACAACCTTAGAAATAAAACATATCGATCAAACAATTCATTTTTCATTCTCATGGAAATAAAACATCGACATCCTTGCTTAGCAAATAAACTTATTTCTACCCTATTTGTTTTTAACAACTTTAAAACAATGCATTTAATTCTATTTGTTTTCTCCAAACTTTGGGAAACAAATTTATTAATTACAAATCAATACCAATATGGGCCATGTAAATCTCTCAATATGCACTACAATATCACGCGGGCCAATAAAATAGTGGCATGGGCGCTACAAATTCTAGCATGCTTATATACAATGCGCTATAAAATATAATTATTAGCGCATTTATTTTCATCAAGAGCGCTTACGAATGAGCGCTTATGAAATGATCAAAAAGCTACAAAAGATATCAAATGCTTATGAAATTAAAATGCTTACGGTAAAAATATCAGCGCTATGAAAAGTCTTAAGGGTGCTAAAACACAATTTTCTATATCAAAACATTGAAAAATGTGCAACAAAAAGAAATTTTTTGAAAAGCAAGAGATTTACGGGGTACATATCGGAGGTCCATAGTGCGTTGGCCGCTGATGTCGTCGGATACGCTCGAAATGGTGCTGGTGAACAGGAAGTGCCATTTTTCTCACTCAGAGCTCAAAATTTGCAAATTTTACTAGGTTAAAATTGAAAATGACATGGAAAATGACATTTTTAACCTATATAAGGGTAAAATTGGTGGGTTTTATCACATTTATTACATTTTCACATAGCAGGGGCAATTTCTTCATCAATTTTTTTTTATTTCATGTCTTTTCGAGTCAATTTCTTTACATCATTATTTTCGAATGATGAATCGACATCTTCAAAATCATAAAAATCGAAAAATTCCACAAAAATCATAAAAATCAAAAAATTCACAAAAATTCAAAATATTATCGATTCATCGTTCGCGGGGGCATATACCTATCAACATTTCGACAGTCAACATTTGGGGAAAATTTCAAAAATTCTTTGAAGCAATGCGTAAAACACATCACTTCAAAGAGGGGCAAAATGTATACACCTAAAAATGGTCAAATCACATTGTCTGGTAATTTATTAAATATTTTTAATATTTAATTAAAATCTTCCAATTCCATCTACGTATAAATAAATTTAAATAATTTATTTATATTTGTTCATTCTTTCATTTCGATTAAATAAATAAGTTTATTTAATCATCTTCTCTTATTCATTTCTTAATTAATTAAATAAACATTATGATTTATTTATATTAATTATCAATAATCTTGACTTAGATATTTTATTCAAATAAAGATTAAATATTCCTCTCTTTTAAATTAATTCTTCTAAAATCCATTCATAATTAAATATTCTAAAAATATTTAATTAAATTCTTCTAATATTCTTTCACAATTAAATTCTTCTAATATTTAATTAAATTCTTCTAAATATTTCATATTCTTCTAAAGTCACATTACAATTAAATATTCTAAAATATTTAATTAAATCTTTCATAGTTCTAAAAATCAAAAATCAAACTCAATAAATAAAATTAAATAAATTTATTTATTTAATTTGAGGATTATCTTCAACATGGAAGCAAACAGCCAAAACAAAAAATTAATTTTCTCTGTTTCTGTGCAGGCTTGTTCCCGTGGGTTGAAGACAGGAATCCATTCTTCTCTCCAACCTCCCAACCTCTTCCATCTTCTTCTCAACCTCTCCATCTCTCACCTTTCAATTCCACCAGACAATCTTACAACCATTGATCCTTGCCAGCCAGGATTTTGCCTGAGAAAAGCTATAAATATGACTGTCGGGTACTCCAAATCAGATAGGAGCTTTCAGTAAGAAAATTATAGTTAATTTGCATTAAGCTTTTAGCATTCACAGTATTCAAATTTTCATAGCATAGTATAGCATAGAATCATAGCATAGAATCATGGCATCTTTCGTTTACAGCCCTTGTGCATAATCCACAGCCCCTGTCCATATCCGTGAGCATTTTCATATTCACTAGCATATAGGATAGAATTTTCTTTGCATACTCATTCTATAGTAGCCATTTGGAGAAGCTGAGCTTACACAAAATCTGAGAGCAGCAGCTTTGAATCTCTGGAGATAGAGGAAGATGGAACGCCTCTGAGGAAGTTTTATTTCTTTGCTTAAAATTAAATCAATTAGCAAATTTCTTCAGTATAATGTTCTATTAATTGTGTTTTTGTTTTCATTTAGATTACATATTTTAACATACACACAACCAAATCTAATGAGATGCCACTTTACCCCCAGGTAGTAATCACTCCCTTTGTTAAGTGGGGATTGGATTTTGTAGGACCCATTGACCCTCCATCAAATGATAAGTCTTATATCTTGGTATGCACTAATTATATAACAAAGTGGGTAGAAGTTAAGGCCATGAAGCATGCAAGAGATAACAAGGTTGCATAATTTTTTATGAGGATATTTTCACAAGGTATGGAGTTCCATAAGAGATAGTGATTGATCAAGGGGATCAATTCACATCAACCCTTGTTGCAGCACTAGTCAATGAGTACAACATAAGACATAGGAAGTCCACTCCTTATCACCCCTAGGTTAATGGCCAAGTTGAGGTAACCAACATAGAAATTGAAGCTATTATGACCAAGACAGTAGCTATCCAGAGGAATGATTGGGAAAACAAATTACTATAAGTTGTTTGGGCCTACAAAACTACCTGGAAAACAACTACAAGCTTCACTCCATTTGAGTTGTTGTATGGAAAGACAACCATGATGCCCATTGAAATTGAACATAAGACTCTCAAGACTGCAGTAGATTTGGGGATGGATATCTCTGAGGCACAAAGAGAAAGAATCATGCAAATAAATGCTTTGGATGAGATGAGAAGAGAATCCCTGCATCACACAAAGGTAGTGCATAATTAGAGAATCAAGTGGCATGACAAATTCATCAAGGATAAGAAATTCCAACCAGGAGATTGGGCCTTTCTCTATGACTCAAGATATTAGGACAATGTAGTAAAATTGCAAACAAGGTGTCTAGGACCATATGAGGTTGTTGAAGTATTCCTTAATGGTGTTGTACAACTCATTACTATTGACCCAGTTAGATTTAAGTTGCTTGACAATGGTCACCACCTCATATTGTATCACAAGACAACTTCCAAGGAGGAGTTCCTATAGCAATTCACTCAACATGCAACATCTAAGCTTCCTGCAGCCAAAGGAAGTGGACCTAGTGTCCCTCCTTCTAGCTAATTAAGGTATGTATTTGTCATAATAAAGACTTCCACCTCTGTGGGATTCCATTTCTTCACCCATTCACCCATCTGCCCACCCATCTCCACCTTTCTCTCTCTTCTATCACTTCACTTCATTCCACTCCATCTCATTCCACCTCATCTTCATTAATTGCTCAACTTATTTCCTAAAAAGGTGAACGATACTTTCTCCACAATCTTTGCAATGAATCCTCCACACATTTAGGTATGTGCACATTAATTGTTGTATCTTAATTGTATTTAAGTACATTCATTTAATTGATGTACATTAGTATGGATGTTCACCATAGAATTCCAATATTCCCTACCCTATTAAATCATCATTTCGCATGTGAGGATGCATGCCCAAATTTAGGTTGGGTGTGGAAGGAAAAAGATGTGAATATTTTGCCCACATGTCAGTCCATGTTGGTCTATGTTCGCAAAATTTAAATTGAGTTGATTTAAAATCTGAGTGAGAGGATGGCTCGCATGTGTAAGGTGACAATAACTGTTGCCGCCATTTCTCTCCATCATAACTTTCATTTATTACTCCTTCCTTGCCATTATTGACCCTATCATATCTCAAGTTGCAAAAAAAAGGTAAATTAAAAAGAGAAAATTCAGTCGACATTGGCATTGGAAAGTTAGCAAGTGTTGCAAGAAGGTGAATTTGGGTTTTTAGATGAGAATTGCAAGAATGAAACCATAGAGTGTTTTTTTGATTACAGACAATGAGAGGTGGGTTAACTCGAAATGAACCCACGGTGCACGATGTATTACTACAAGATGCACCCTGCCTGGCTGAATTCAGAAACTGTGGCTGGATAGACTACTTCCTGAAGCTAGATGATTTTGATGAAGACATTTCACTAGAGTTCACCCAAAACATTTTTTGAAGGGAAGGCCACAATAAAAGGGTTGGAGGTCATAGTAACTGAAGAAAGAATTGCAGAAGTCACAGGGTTACTTGCTAATAGTTAAAGTTACCCTGCTTCCAAAGATGCCAGATTAGCTAGGGCTGAATTTATAGAGCCGAATGACCCTTCATTGAGCACAGATAAATAGGGTGTGAAGAGAATGTCTGTGCCCAAGCCATGGAAGAAGATAGTTGTCTATGTCATAAAGTACATCACCTGTGAAGGTCGCTAGTTGAATTTGTATTTCGTACATGTCAAGCTTTTGAATCACATGAGGCATGAAAGGAGGATGAATGTGCCAAACGTGCTATACAACCTTCTTTCAATCATGGCAGACAAGACTCAGAAAGGTAGGGACAATTCTGTTTCCCATCATTGTCTGATTAAATTGTTAGTTGAGAAGTCTCTGCATGATGTGTCTAGAATGACCTAGGAAGAATTCATAAAAATTGATAAAATTAGACTTGAGCATTTGTAACCTATGGTTTTACCTCAACCTCATAGGGCTAGCAGAAGATTGAGCATGGTTGAAGCCACTCTTGGTGCTTCAACCTTTAGCGCAGGCCCCAGTGTAAACCCTCCTGTAGCAAAAGAAACCATTGAAATTAGCTCTTCCGGGACAAAGCACTCAGATGAAGAAAGTTCTTCCCCTGACTCTAATGATGATGTTCCACTTGGAATTCTAATGAAAACTAGGGAACATAAGAGAGAAGTAGAAACAAGAAAAGGAAAGGCCAAAAGGCAGCCAACAAGAAAAGAGGTGCCAAGCTCTAAGAAGAGAAATGTTAACATTGTTCATCCTGCAGCCAAAGAAAAACATGAGAGCCCTCCTAGGAAAGCAAGACTAGCTAGGCCAGCCTTTGGTATGCCTCCATAGGAAAGCCCTAAATCTAGAGACATATCACAAGGGGACACATAAGCTTCAATGGGGCAGGATAATGTTGATGAAGAAGATATATTTAAGACAACAACAAACATAACATTGGCTGATCTTGTCAGTATTGCAGAACAAGTTGAAAATCAAGAGTATGAGGAAAATCAAGATTTCCTGTAGCAAGAGATCCTACAGCAAAAGCCGAAACAAGAGAAAGAGCAGATTCCGTGTAGCAACAACCCAAATTGGGAGAACAATCAGTACCCCTATAGCCAGAATTGATGGGATAGCCTGAATCCTCATAGTCAGTACCATGTAAAGAGCAAGCACTAGTGCCAGGAAAAATGTTGGTAGGAATACATAATCCCCCTAATTTTTCAATGCACAAGGTAGTCGTGCATTTATGGAAAGAGATGCAAAGAAGAGAAGAAGAATGGAAGGAGGAAAAACGCAGATTGAAAAAATAAATTCAAAAGAGAGATGAGGAAATTGAAGATAAGGAAGCAAAAATTGCCACCTTAAAGAAGAAGGTGGATGATATGGCAGCTTTGGTACCACAAATTTTAGAATGCAGGACCCCTCCAAGGGTCTATGCTCTACATTCGAAGGAGAAATATATTTCTTTTAAGCTAGCAAGGATTGTCTCAGGTTTTAACCCTTTTATTGAGACCCCTACTAAATTTTTCAATGCTTATCAACTGCTTCCCCTGAAATGAAGAATTTGATGTCTGAATTTTATTTGCATAATTATGTTGTAACTCAAGACCATGATTGGAATCTACTGTTGTATGTTGGGTATGTCCAATTAAGGGAATTTATGTCCTGGGTGCAAAATGAGATTAGTTGGGGACAACAATATGGGACTTATAAGAAAATGGAATCCAATATCCCCTTGTCCATTAGGATTAAATCAAGGAATCCAACGGATATTTTCAGGGAATGGCACATAATGCTTTTTAGACCTAGCTATGGTAATAGGATTATTCCTTGGATAGAAGCAGTTCATAGTGAATATGAGGAAAAGGCAAAAGAAAAAGAGGAAACTGTGAAGAGATACCTCTCGCAAAGATAGATCAACCTAATTGATGATCTCAAGCAAGTTGAGCCTCATTCCAACTAGAACTATGCAACAACTCTTAAAAGAATTGACAAATATATTCACATTGGAAAGACAAAAGGGCGATTTTGGCTTCCCCTGACTTTTTAGCCACCCATCCTAATGTGGCTTGTACTAAACTTCAGGTTCTACCAATATGATATTACTACAGAGAGATAGAGATGGAGCAGATTTGATAGATTAGGAGGATTCTATTGGGATCTCGATTCACGCATAGCACACTCTGATGTGGGACAGTTGTCAGTTGCAAATTTCAAAGCATTGACCAAGCAAAAGAACAACCCTTCCCCTACTACAGGACCAACAACATCTTAGGTTGGGGGGAGTGATGAGTCTAGTTTATGGTCTCATTTTGGGTAGAATTTATGATTTAGTTGCTGAAGTTACCATGAACTTTGATGTTAAGTGTTGATAATTTTATGATATTTCCTCAAACTATAAGCATTGGGCTTAATCCTGCAAACCTTTAATGATAATGGCATGTTATATAGACTGTCTATATTAATCTTTCATGTGGTTAATGAATGTTCCTTAAGGTGGTTATAGATATGCAATTATTGTGCTTACTAATATTATCATGCAGATCTAATTTGAGGATGCTAAATTAAGGAAGACATCACCAGCTAGGAATGCACCATAATGTCCAACAAGGGAATCGTTCAAAGGTCAAAGGAGGTTGATGGTAGGAGATTCCCTATGCAAATCGAATGTAACCCCCTTGTAGTGGTCATTATTGATATTGAGAAAATATGTGCACTACTGTAGTGCTAAATCTGTGGTTGGACATGCACGTCTGACTGGATTCCATGCATGCATAACCGCCACCCCACTTTCTCTATTTTCCCTAAATGGCATCCTCCTAGTTCATGGAGTTGACTTCCTTGTTTAGCTGGTAGTATAAATATGGATCAGATGCTCCTTCTCTGGGGGTTGCACGCTTTAAGATTGTACTTGCATTCTTAAGCTTTCAGTAATACAATTATGCTATTCTCCTATACTCATGAATTCCAGTGAATGAAATGAAATTCTAAGTTTGAGCATCTGAGTTCTCATTAGTTTTAGATACTTATCCAAGGAGGGCCACTTGGTGAGTAATTCGTCCTTTAGTTTAGTATTAGTTTAGTATTACTTTATATTCACTAGTTAGTTAAGAATCTGGCACTGACTGTTCTTGTAGCCACTAGAATTCCATTATGTGACTATTCCTACAGCCAAAGCAGACAAAGTAGTGTCCTGTCTGTTTGCTCAGATTTTTATTTGTCATGCATTTCAGCTTGGTGTAATTGTTGATTGATGGTTAGCATTTATGTTATTCCTTTCTAAGCAATTTACTTTCAGTATTGTGTTCTTCTTAGCTATAAAATGAAAATGGCTACTTTGGGGTTCCTAGTGCACATACTGTGCTAACCCATTTCAAGTTCACATCCCTGGGTTGGCAAGTTAAATGCACCTTCATGATGATTGAAATGGCTATTCAGGTTAGATGTCCAATCTCTTAATCACGGCTGTAATGACCTAGTTGTTAAATCATTGTAGGAGGAAGACAATGGCCATATGATCATGTATTCAGCCTCCCATTAGATTGATAGTGCCAGGGACATTCCTTCCGTGGTGGAGACCCTGAGGCCGAGTAGCAGGGCAAGAGTGGGGGTGAGGAGGACAAGGAGATGGGGATGAGGATAGAGACAAGGATGGAGATGGAGGAGGAGGCGAACCACTTCCAGACCCGTGAGGGCGAAGAGATCAAGGGGATGGGAACTAGCAGCAAGATGCCCTTGGGGACCAGCAACCACCCTAGAGGGACCAGCCACTACCACCACCGCTGCCACCACCTCAGCCAAATCAGAGGGATGCACTTATATAGTAGCTCTAGGCATAGGTTACGACATTGATGGTAGAGAGGGACCAATCCCAATAGTAGCTCCAGGCCCTCACAGCAGAGCGAGATCAGGTTGTACAACAGCAGCAGGCTATAGAGTTGCAGCTGGAACATGAGGTGGGACAATGCCAGTAGCTAGAGAACATGGCAGTGACATCTCAAGGCAAGAAAGTATCGACACGGATGTACTAAGACATAGTGAGAGAGGCCAAGTACTACAAATTACACTATTGATAGGTAGTGCCTCCAGCAACCCGAGTGCCAGAGTTCTTGTAGCAGACATGACAGAGGCAGGACCAATCCAAGAGATAGCCAGGTGAGGGGAGTAGCCATCAAGGCTAGCTCATATTTTTTTATCAGTGACACTATTCTTTTTGAGATCCACAAACTCCATTTTTTATAGCCCCGTGGAAATTTGTATACATTGATTGATACATACATTTGATCCTAATTTTGTACCATGATAGTCACATTATTGATATATATATGATATGATTCGATTATGAGATGTGTCTATTCTATTTATGCATGATGGATGGATGTATTTACTTTTCTATATGCGATGTGATTTTATTTTATGTGATGTGATGAGATGTATGATTCTATATTATGTGATGTGATGTTATGATTATGCAGATGTTTATGGATAGATGCATTTCGTTTTCATTATCTTTTCTATGCACTTTTTATGATGATGATATATGGATGTTATGTATGTTATGGATGCAAATGATTTTGATATGCTTAGACTAACATATCTATATTAGGCCCCTAATGGATGATGTTATATGTGTTATGATCATGAGATGTATGAGATGTTATATTCCTTTTCTTTTTCAGTATCTTTTCCATGTATGATATGATGATGCATATATGGATGATGCAAATGATATGATACAATGATGCTTATGTGGATGACGTGATGATGCACATGATATGATATGATGATTCTTATATGGACAATATAATAATGCTTATATAATAATATTTTTATGTTTATGTAAGGATGCAAATGTATGGTTTATGAGATGCTTAGAATAACCAATCTATATTATGGAATGATGAAATGTAGTGCATGCTAGATGATCATTACTTCCTATATGATATGATATGATATGTAGTATGCTGACATTTTGTGGATGTGGGATGGATGCATTAGTGATGTTTTTGATTAAATTTCATGGTACTATGTTAGCACATAAAGAAGGAAGAAGAAATAAGATCCAAAAAGCCTACTTTATTAGAGATGATAATGATGATGATGGTGATTTTCTTATCAGGATTGGGACTTTAAAAGGACTATTTACCTTATGTTTGATTACACACATAGATACGATGCATCAAGGTATAAAGAACCAGGATGGTGTTGCACCTAGTGTGATGGACTTTGAATCGACAATCAGATAAGAGTACTCATGTTCACACCTGACATATGAAACCTTATTCAAAATGAAGTTCAGATATTCCAAACATCTCAAACCAAAACATAGAAAGGAAAGCCTTCCTGTGTGGTCAACAAGATACCTAAAACACCTTCCCTACATCTAAACAAAGCATGCATGACTAAGGTTATATTACAAGAACATCCAACAAGCACAACAAATAAAAGATAATGATTGTTTCCCCATTCCTTTCTCTCTAAATCCCTTTGTTTGTACATCATTGAGAGGTCATTGGAATAAGTGCAATAAGATAAGCCAAAAAGATAGAGATCAAGTAAACAAACAAGCTAATGTTCTTCATACCTCTAGCCAAGACTAAACTACAATGATGTCTAATGTTGATGTCCATTTTAGGAAGGATGCATCCTAGGACATGATGTATCAGATGATTTGGGAAAAAATGGATGACGAGCTATTAGTACCAAAAGTTGACCAACTTGTTTACTTACTGACCTAGACTTGAGACTTTTGACGATTGAGTTTTCACTTGTAACCTGCTAGACTTGTTTTCGATTGTTTCACCAAAGGTTGAGGGTGATGATTGATTTATTGTGAGTGGATGTTTATTGCGGGTGAAATTGAGATGGGATGGATGGATTTTTTCAAATATTTAGATTTTTTTGTGTTTTCTGAATTTTTTTGAGGTTGTTTTTGGTATTTTCAAAATGTTTTACAAATGTTTTGATTTTTCAAATTTTCCAATGTTTTGGGGTTTTCTGAGATTTTGACCAAGAACCTAACCTCAAGATCTATCCTAGGAGCCTCGGGGGTTGATCAAAGATTAGCCTTTCCTATGTTATACACACAGAGACCACGTAGTTTGATTGACACAAACTTGATTATTGATGAGATATGAACAAGTGGATTGCCAGCTTATTGTGACGAACTCCTAAAGGACTGACCTAAGTGTCTTGGGGGATGATCAAAGATTAACCTTGCCTATGTTTAGAGCTGAGAGACCCATAGTTTGACAAGACGACTCTATTTTTTGACTTTTTGACTAACATTTTGACCTATTTTTGGATTTTGGTATGTTTTGAATGTTTTTGGATTTTTTGATTTTATGAATGTTTTAGGATTTTTTTATTTTTTAATGTTTTTTTATTTTCTAATTTACGGAAGACTTCAAGAATATACACAAGTCTGATCTGATGAGAACATGCCCCTAGCATGATGCAATAGACTACTTCAATAAAGGCAAGACAAACTGACCTTGAGAATGGGTCGAGTAGTACTAGGAGGAATCATGACATGAACACAAGATCAAGCTATGATGCAGATGCAGATGGGTGACTGAAGGATGTGATGGAAGTGCAATGGATGGATGATGTAGAATAGGTCATGGAGATCCTGGTGGATGGAAGGTGCTTATTTACACAAGGTGCATGTTTTCTAGCTTTTCACCAAGGTACTTTCCCAAAGTGCCACCGAAGTGGTTTTCACTAGAGGACAATTTTTTTCTCTTTACTGTTTTCAATCCTTTTTTTTATTTTTTTCGATTTTTTATATTTTTTGATTTTTTTGGATTTTTGGTTTTACACCTTGAAAGATTAGGCATAATTTTTTTTGAGATGGGAGCTATTCATGGGCTCCTATAGAGGCTCGCCTTCTAGTGTTGATAGCTGATAGGCCCCCGACTTGTAGCTTGCGGTGATGATGAAGGGTTCCAATAAATTGGGTTCAAACTTTCCCTTGTTGTCTGGATTTGGAACTTTCTTTTGATTCTCCTTCAACACAAGCTCTCTGACTTGAAAATTTTGACTCCTAATCTTCTTGTTGTAACTCTTCTTGAGACGGTTCTAGTATACTTGCAAGTAGTTTAATACATCCATGTGCCACTCATCCAGTAGTTCCAACTCTTTTAATCTTGACACTAGATATTCCTCATTTGTGATGATATTCTCCAATGATATTCTCAGGGACATGAGCTTGATCTAGAAAGGGAGGATGGCTTCTAATCCGTAGACCAAGGAGAAAGGGGTGGCACCTATTGGTGTGTGAATACTTGTTCGATAAGCCCATAGGGCGGGATTCAATTGCAGGTGCCAGTCATGACTAGTGTCATTGATAGTTTTCTTGAGGATCTTTAAGATGGTCTTATTTGTAGCCTCAGCTTGGCCATTTCCTTGGGGGTAATATGGAGTGGAAAAGTGATGTTGGATATTGAACTTCTGGCATAGGTCTCGAACATCTTGGTTTTTGAAAGGTGTCCCGTTATCTAAGATAATGGATTGAGGGAAACTGTAGCAGAAAATTAGGTAGTTTAGGATGAACTTGGATATCTGCTTTCCTGTGATATAAGTCATGGGGATTGCTTCCACCCACTTTGTGAAGTACTCAGTGGCAGTGATGATGAACTTATATCCACTGGATGAGCTGGGGGTGATTTTATCAACAAGATCAAGCCCCCATTGTGAAAAGGCCAAGGTGTAACAATTGGGTGGAGCTCTTGAGCTGGTGCATGGATGAGATATCCATGTTGTTGACACTCCAAACACCTTCGGATGTAGTCATGAGCTTCCCTCTCCATTGTAGGCCAATAGTACCCAGTCCTCAACAGTTTCTTAGCCAAGGTCATACCACTCGAATGTGAACCAAAAATGCCATTATGTACCTCAATTAAAGTGGTCAAAGGTTCCTTAGCATTTAGGCATCGTAGAAGGGTTCCTTCAATGCTCCTATGGTATAGGGTATCTCCTAGGATGACAAAATGGGATGACTTTTTGACAAAGGCCCTTTTAAGATTTGGGGTTATATCAACAAGGAGGACTCTTATTCTCAAGTAGGTGTATATATCATGATAAAAGGGATCACTGGGACCAACGATTTCACACACAAATTCAGACTCTGGTACCTTGAACATCAGTACAAGAAGCTACTCTATGAGGAATTCTTTCTTTGGGATGTTGCATGTGATATCCAATAGCAATACAATTGTATCCATAACATTTGTTGCTCTATTATTTGTTCTAGGTATCTGCTTAAAGGTGATATCAATGAAGAACTCCTTGAGGCTTTCCACCAGTTTCTTATAGGGAGTAAAATTTTCATCCTTTGTTTGATACTCATCGTTTACATGGTTGATTATGAGCTGTGAATCTTTGTACACGTTGAGTTCCATGATCTACCACTGCACTACAATTCTCATCCCTATGACAACAGCCTTATATTCTATGATGTTATCTATGCATGGAAATGAAAACTTGTATGATTTAGGTATGCAATCCCCTTATGGATTGATGAAGAAGATCCTTGCCCCTCACCCATGTTGTGTGTAGGATCCATCAAAGTACATTTTCCATTGATCTACTACACTTAGATTGAAGATTGATTTGTCAGGGAATTCTGACACAAGTGGGTTCTCTAAGTATATTGGTGCTTCCAACAGATCTACAATTTATTGTCTTTTAATGGCCTTGCGTTCCACATACTCAATTTCATGCTCTATCAGAATCATGACCCATTTAGTTGTTCGCCCTGTGAGAGTTTCTTTAGAAAGCAGGTACTTGAGTGGGTCTATCTTTGCAATGAGCTTTATTTGATGTGTTGTCATGTAATGTCTGAATTTTTGTGTTGTGAACACAACTGCTAAGCAAGCCTTCTCAATGGAGGTTTAATTCAATTCATGTCCCACCATAGTTCTACTAATGTAGAAGATAGCTCTCTCTTTCCCATTTTCATCATGTTGTGCTAAGAGAGTGTCGAGAGTTGTTGTTATTGCTGATATGTATAGGATCAAGGGTTTACCTAGAATTGGAAGCATGGGAACTGGCGGTGGGAGTAAGTACTCCTTGATCTTGTTGAAGGCCTGATCACATTTCTCATCCCATTTGTATGTTATCCCCTTGTGGAGTAGATGAGAATATGGGATAGCCTTGTCTGCTAGTTGCACTATAAATCGATGGATGGACTGGAGTCTTCTTTGTAGGCCTCTTAGTTGTTTCAATGTTTTTGGTGCCTCCATTTTGAGGATTACTTGGAATTTGGTGGGGTCTACCTTGATTCCTCTCATGGATACAATGTACCCTAGGAGCTTTGCTAATTGTACCCTGAAGACACTTTTTTGGATTCAGTCGAACCTTGTACTTTTCTACCCTGTCAAAGATGGAGCTTAGAGTTGTTATGTGATCCCAAAGTTTCCTTGACTTGGCCAATATGTTATCCATATAATATTCTACAGTTTTGTGAATCATATCATGAAAGATTAGTGTCATGGCAATTTGATAGGTAGCTCTTGCATTCTTCAACCCAAATGGCATCATATTCTAGCAATATGTCCCCCATGGAAAAGTAAAAGTTGTTTTATGTTGATCATCCTTAGCTATCATGATCTGGTTGTAACTTGAGAATCCATCCATTAATGATAGCATCTCATGTCCTTCCATCATATCCATAATCATTTCAATGTTTGGTAGAGGGAAATCATCATTGGGACATGCTTTGTTAAGGTCTTTGAAGTCTATGCAAATGTGGATGCCCCCAGTGGGCTTTGAAACAGGTACAAGATTTGAAACCCACTCTGGATAATCATTTGGCTTTATGAACCATGTATCTAGGAGCTTTTGTAATTCCATTTTGACCAACAATGCTATCTGGGGATGCATTTTTCTTAGTTTTTGTTTCATTGGCTTTGCTTCGGGATATACAGCTAGGTGGTGAACCACAACTTCTAGATCAAGCCCAGGAATGTCGACATAGGTCCATGTGAATTTTATCTTTCTTTATTTTAGGAATGAAGCTAGGAGTTCTTGCTCTTCTATCAAAAGTGATTCTACATAGAAGGTGATATGTGGCATTTCCTTTATTCCTAGGTTGATTGGATTGCACTTCTCTGCTAAGACCGCTGACTTCTCCTGATGAATGGAACTAAGGGGAAGATTTAATCCTTCATCCTCTGGTGCCTTAGAGAAGTTTTCATCATTGGATGCATCCTTTATTTTCATTTTTTTTGGGTTAGAGAGTACCATGGTGTGGTTTTCACTCAAAGACCTAGAGATTATTCTCATATTTTCACTTTTGCGACTGAAGGATTCAATCGTTTCCCCGTAATAGGCATGTGTGTCTAATAGGATGTCAAACCTAGCTTTTTGATCTTTGTATGGTATAGTATCCCACAATCCCATGAATTCTGAGAGTGCCTCATCATTTTTGAACATGTCCAAAATTGGTTGTCCTTGTTGGTTGTAATCAATGAGTTAGGGATAGACTAAGTTTATTTCATGGGTTTGATGATCTGACTCAAAATATAGGGTACTAATCATGAGAAGGGAGGAATCCTCAAAAAGCATGGGTAAGTCAGTTATAGGATCCTCATCACTACTACACACATCAGTTATGTTGAAGGTAAAGTTGTCTAGGACTTGGCCCGTGGATACTAGTAATTGAAGGGTGGATGCTGATAGCTGAGGGGGAGTTTTGACCTTTCTAACCGAGCCACCTTTTCCTAATATGGTTACCTTTGAAGGGGTACATATAAGGCCAAGATTTATCATATGCTTCTTTGGAATGAGAGGTACTAGAACACCATTGTCATTCTATCCAAGTTTCTTGTTTCTATTATAGCCCATACCAAGCATCATTTGTAATCCTTTGCTGCTCTCATCTATAGGAAGGTGTAGGAATTTCATCTTGGTACAACAAGCTTGATATGTATTTTCATCTACCACTTCCTAACTTAGATCTCCCCAAAATATGAATCTAGACGGGTTTGCTTTGAAGGTGTGAGAGGATGTTTCAACTAGTTGGGGTTGCTCCTGAGATCTAGGAGATTGAGGTAACTCTCCTATTAAAAAATCACTTTTCTTCAGTATCTAATCCCCACACCCATTGTCTTGGATAATGACCTTGATTTCAGAAATATCAGGAATGGTGGGTGTCTTTGTCTTAGAAGTGGAGGCTAAAGTAGCTGGGTCTACATATGGGGTTGAAGGGCCTTCATCATTTTTTGGGACTTAAGGGATTTTATAATACTTTGCTTCTAGTTTCTTACAGTAATAAAAGGGCTTAGGGTCACCATGGACTGTGACCTCTTGATTTTGATATGGGAATTTGACACATTGATGGAAATTTGATGCGATAGCTTGCATCACATGGATCCATGGATGCCCCAAGATGATACTATAAGATAAATCAAGGTAAAGGACCTGGCATGTGGTTTCCATGACGGTTGGCCCTACTTGAATAGGGAGTTGAATAGTGCCTTGAGACACTCTTTCCTAATCATCATATGCTCTGATTATGACACCTTTACCTTTTTCAATGGCATCCTCGGAGAATCCTAGATTCTTTATTAGTTTGAGCGAATAGATATTTAGACCTGCACCCCCATCCACCAAGACCCTTTTGACTTTTTTTTTATGAACCAGGACTTTAAGATGGAGCACACAATTATGAGATGGTTGGGTAGAAAATTCCTAATCAGAGAATGTTAGGAGATGTGAGTGTTGATGTGTCCAACCATAGCTTGGAACTAGTCAGCATCAAGATCCACAGAGACGATGGACAAAGCCAATGCTTCTTCTAGGATTTTTCTATGTGTGGGTGATATCTTCAGCAACTCCATGACAGAGATCTAAGCAGGGGTTCTTTTCAGCTAGTCCAAGACATTGTAGCCTTGGATCTTTATGAATGTATCTATAATCTCTTGGAACTTTTTGATTTTAGGAGGAAGGTGAGAGAACCATTCCATGGCAGGACCAACCAAAATTTGAGGGAATAGTCGCATCAGATATGTATCATCATATGTGACCTCCATGCAATGTATCTAGAATTCCCTAATGTGATCTTCAAGGTTTCCCGTTCCATGATATTTTTCGAAATTACGAATTTCAAACCCCTTTGGGAATGGTACCATTGCAAGGCTCCTGTCGAATGGATAGGGGCATAAATTGCTTGGCATTTTCATTGTTTTCCCAGATTGGAGATCTAGCACTTGCTGCGAGAGAAATTTGATTTGTGTCGTCACATCGTTTTGCGGATCAGGAGGTGGAGTGAATGTGTTTTGAGATGGTGGATTTTTTTGAGTGATGGGTGGAGTGTTGGGTATGTTGGTGGGAGTTTGTTGCAAACTTTGTTGTGCGATCAAGGCTTGCTGATATGCCTACATTTGTTGTTGTGCCAACAACGCTTGTTATCGGTCTTGTTGTTGTGCCAACAATGCTTGTTGTTGGTCTTGTTATTTCTTGTGCCAGCAATGCTTGTTGTTGGGCTAATAGTTGGGTTGCTTCTTGTTGTGCTTGATACTATTATAGGGCTTTTTGATATGATTGCTATTGAGCAACTTGATACTATGCTTGCACTTGTTCTTACTAAGCTTGGTATTGTTGAGCTTGAGCTTGCACTTGTTGGGCAGCTTGTGCATCTCAGGCAGCCTATGCAACTTGTGCGACTTGAGTTACTCAAGCAGCTTGGGCAGCTTGGGAGGCTTGCTATTGTTGCAACAAAGATTGAGCTTGGGCAACCTATTGTGCTTGTTGTGTAGCTTGTGTGTTTTGTGATTGTTGAGCTTGGAACTGTTGAAGTGCCTTTTGATAGGCTTGTTGAGCTTCTTGCAACATGATGCTATATTGGTTGGCCATGTGTTGTCTTGGTGGTAGTGGTGGTGGCGGATTTGGAATGGTGTTTGTTGTTGTGATGAGGGGTGTTGTATTGATGATAGGGATTTGTGTAGTAGATGGTGCGATTGATATGTTTGGTCCTTAAGAGACCACGTTTATGGATGGTGTAGTGGTTGCTTGTGTTTCTTGGATGGTTTCCATCTATTGTTGCAATATTGATGGTAAGATCAGAGGATTTGGTATGATGTTTTAATTTATGATTGGGGGGTTGTTCGGATTTTGTTGATTGAGGAGTGGTAAACGGGGTTTCCCTAAACCGAGGAGCGGTGTGGATGTTAATGGCAAAGGTGGAAGTGGTGGAGAAATGGGTGGTGTGTTCCCTTAAGGAATGATGATGATGATGGGTCAAAGATTCCCCTTTTTCCAAATAGCCCACCTTCTCCTTGCGAAGTCATAGGGAGAGAGGTTTTTATGTTAAGAGGATATGTCGGTGTTGCGTGAAAAGAGGATGGGTTATTGGGGTATGAAAACTGAGCAGAACATAGGGTTGTAGTGGATTGAATGGGATGGATTGACCCAATATGGTGTTTGCATCCAAATCTTGGTTGTTGACAAGGGGATGTGTTTGAAGGGCATGAAGCAATGAGCTTCCCTTGTTGACAATAGGTTGAGTTAGAGCAATGGATGATGTGATTTGAGGGATGGTTTGAGTGATGCTTTTGAATGGAGGGGTGAATGATATTGGGGGCATAATCCCAAGAGGCTTCTCCACAATAGTGATTACATCAAAATCAAAATGGATTTTAGCCCCTTCTTTTGCCAATTCTAGCATGTATTGTGAGGGATTAAGTTTCATAATGGCATTGACAATTTTGTGAGTCTTGGGATTTTGGACCATCTCAATGATTTCATCTTGAGTCATCCCTAAAAAATTGTTGGTGATGTCCTCCACTTGGCCACCTTCATCTTGGGGATCTTGTGGAAGTGGAGGAAGATTGAGCGTAGGATTTCTAGACCCAATGGGATTGATTTCGGGTGTGGTTTGACTCCAGTCACTTGAAGTGGATGTTTCTTTGTTCATTTCCATGTTCTTCTTGTGTTGAGATCTAGTTTGGACCATAAAATAAGGATCAATTTTCAGGAATGTGGGAGGTGAACCTCTAACTCCTTGGATTGATCTAAACTTTAGGTACAAAAAGAAATTTTAAGATATTAAGGATCAAGGATGGTGATGAGATAGTGAGATATGAATGATTGGTGAATGATTGAACTCTTAGGGAACCTCAAAGAGGATACTAAACTTTAGGTCTTTTGGTTTGATGTTTGATTTGGTTTGGATAATGAACTCATAAACTCTAAGAGGTTGGATGTTGTCTTAGAGTAAAATTGTCTACGAGATGGTAATTTAACTAAGTGTGTAAAGAAGGATTCATCTACACACACCTAGTCAAACAAGATGATTTTGATTTGATTCAAGGATTTTCCCAAAGCCTAGTATGGAGGATTTTTTCCAAGATTTCCAAGAGTTGTTTGTGAGGCGATCTTTTATTTTGGTGTTTTGAGGATGGATGAAGGTTTTGGTTTTGATCCTAAGAGACTTAGAGAGAATTTGTTTAATAGACCTAGGTGTTGAAGAACATGCTATACTTCCTATGTGAGATACTCAAACCTTTGAAAAAATCTTGGATTTTGACAATAGTAAAATGAATACAAATTTGGATTGTTCCTTGATGCACGTTTGTAAAAGTTGAAGGCCAATCTTTCTCTAAATTTGTAAAGCATAGGCAAATGTTTCTTGCGAGCTTTTTGACTAAGACCTTTGGACTTTGGTTTTTCAGACTTGATCTTTCAGAAAATCATTTGGAAGACCACATGTGTGGGGTCCAATTGTTTCTTATCTTTGCTTAATGAGTTATTTTTACCAAAAACACTTTCTTGATTAGGTTTTTCAGACTAAATGTCTAATGTCCCAATTTCTTCTCATCCCACAAAGTCCATTATGTGGAAATCAAGGAAATTAGTCAATAGTTCCCTAATGTTAACTTTAGTGGGAGAAAATTGAGATGTAAATTCAAATGCTTACAAGCCTCTAAGGATAGAATCCCTAGGGAAAGCAATAGCACTTGGATTTTTTCAAAGGTATTTTCTTCCTCTAAAGGGTTTGAAATTTGATGATCATGGTTGAATGTTTATTTTCCAATGTTTTAGATCCAAGCAAAGTGTTTTGATTCCAAGAAAATGTACAATCCTATGGATAGTCAAGAGACAATATTTGTTGAATCCCCACTTGGATAAATCCAGTTGCGGTTATTCAAAGCAAATGACTAGAAGCTTGACCACACTGGCTCCCCTCCATGACACACACTTCTCGGGTCAGCCAAGCTTTAGCTCTCATGAATCTCCCATGATGAACTTCTTATCTCTACAATGAACTGCAAAAATGTGGATTGGCTTCAGAACGAACGTTCTTGCACCAACAAATAGATAAGG
The DNA here is from genome assembly GCA_007258455.2 of Sequoia sempervirens. Taxonomy (NCBI): domain Eukaryota; kingdom Viridiplantae; phylum Streptophyta; class Pinopsida; order Cupressales; family Cupressaceae; genus Sequoia; species Sequoia sempervirens. Next base: position 20,884 of record VDFB02249044.1, read on the forward strand.
ATTTGGGCTTCTAAACAAATTGGTTCTTAGTCAGGGTGATCGGGGACATGACATTGTGCAAGCATCCAACAAGCCACTAAAGGCTTTAATCAAT
>VDFB02249046.1:0-13547 GCA_007258455.2 Sequoia sempervirens
CCTCTAAAACCTCTTTTGAAATCTACAACTTTCTCTTCTCTTTTAGGTGCATCCTCCTGGCTCTCATTTGTTTGTCTTGGAGTAGAGAAAGATCCCCTTCCTCTTGTTATGTTTCCTCTTCCTATAATTTTATTCTCTTGTCTTCTTTTTACATTTTTGTCATCCCTCAATGCCATTTGATAACATTCTTCTACACTCCTAGGATTTGTTAAAGCCAATTCATCCTGTATGTTCAATCTCAAAGCACCCAAGTACCTAGAAATCTTCTCATCTTCATTCTCATTATAGTTAGATCTCATACTTAATCTGTAAAACTCTTATGTGTATGATTTTACATCCATTTCCTTTGGCCTTAAACTTTGCAACTTCTTAAACATCTGAATAGAATAATCAAAAGGGAGACATTTACCTTTCATCTTTGCTACCATCTTGTCCCATGTCACAATATTTGATTTTCCTTGCTTTCTTCTTTTTGACAGTAGATAATCCCACCAAAAAAGTGCATGACCTTTTAGCTTTTTCTTTGCAATCTTGACTCTCTGTTCTTCAGGGGTATCTTCTCACTCAAAATAATTTTCCAAAGATGATATCCAATCTAGTAAATCTTCTTCATTCAATTTTCCACCAAAATTTTGAACATTAATCTTCACTTTATATTTTTCACTCTTGACTATCTTCAATAATTCAGCCATTCTCTCATCTTTAGGATCAAGTACATCCTCAACATCTTCAAACTCTTCTTCATCTTCATCATCTAAATTAATACTTTCAACTTCTTCTCTACTTTTCTTTGTTTCCAAGGCTTCCAATCTTTCCTTCAATTCTCTGATCTCTTTAATATATTGAACCTTCAATTTATTCACTTTCTTTTCTACTTTCTTTCCTTTTGGAGGCATCTTCTTAGGTTTTCCTTTTCACCTTCCAATATTTCTTTCACAAACTACAATCTTCTTCCACAAAGATTTGGTACCTTTGATTTGATACCACTTGATAGAAATTAGGGGAAGTCCTACAACCACACAATACAATTCCAAACAATACCACAACTTATCAAGTCACCAAGTTATCAATTTCTCACGATCACATCAAATTCTCACAATTCCTTGTAGCATTGCAAATTGACTCAATTGGGTATATATTTTAGAGAATTTATTCATATAACATGAATATCAATTTTTCAAGGACCCATTAAGGTGTTCAAAACCATATCAAAAAACCACAATAGGTTTCTTTGTAAAAACTTCCTGAAAATAGGTTTCCTAGGCTTACTAAACCTCAAATTAAGCATATTTTACAAAGGACCTTTCCTCAAAAATTTTCCAAAACCACCAAACTCATTAAATAATCAATCTAAAGGTTTAAAAACCTAATAATTCACAAATACTTGTTAGAAAATCATTCTCCAAAGTGCCAAACCCCAAAACCTTCTTTTATTGCCAAAAACCTAGGGTTTTAATGAAAAAAACATTTCAAGACCTTATAAAAACTTTCCACCACATCAAATAGGTTAAAATACCTGTAAAAATTCTTATTACATCAATAAATAACACTTCCACAAACTATTTCCCTCTTTACCATACCAAAACCACATAATTTCAAGAGGAAAACACACTTTCCGCCATTAGGGAATCATGCCCTACTCACTATTTGTACTCCCCTACACTCTCACATCATTCACACACCTATTTATAATGTTGAAGACCCATTCCACAAGTTACAATAGCCACAATGAGTGGAATGGGTCAGTTTTGCATTTTGAAGACTTACAAACCCTTAAATTGGTAAGTACAGACCTAGTTATAGTAATTCCTCAATATAATGCTCAAAACTTAATGAAAATCATCAAGAGTAGATTAAAATGTAATATAAGAGAATAAAATATGCAATAAAAATGAATTTATATCAAGAATATGATGTATGGGCCATATAGTGACCTTGCAATCTCAAGAAATATAGAAAATGAAAGAAAAAAAAGTTGTTTTACCATGCCAAACTTAAAAAACATTTCAACAAACTTTACATCAAGTTTCTTAACATACTTAAAATTTTTTCCCACCAAAACCAACTTTTCCAACTTCATAAAATGACCATTCAAATCTATATGACCATTGGAATTCCTAATTTTCTCTTTTACAACTTTTCAATTTTGCATTTTTGCACAATTAACAACTTTTCCAGTTTTTTGCAATTTTTGAAATATAAACCACCTAAACACCCAATGAGCACTCAAAAATTACCCAATACTTCAATAAATGGTCTCCAAGAACTTATTTAAACAAAAAGACACCAAATTCTAAAGCCTACTCACCAACATCTTGAATTGATAAATTCTGCTGAAAGGTTCCCCTGCACCATTTTCTCCTATTGTGTGAACTTTTGTCAAAAAAATTGTTAGCCTCCCTAATTATTAACCCTTTTGGCACCCAAATTCCAGTTGGGAAAAATGTGTAATTTTTTTTAATTTTTAAACTAAAAAATTTTGGCACGTCAATAGAGTAGGCCAACAAAATTAAATGCTGGTTGGAATTAGTATTAATTATTGTTATGGTTTCTCTGCGGTGACAATGTTTGCAAAGTAATAAAATAGTCCATGTTCCTCTTGAAGGATAGTTGTTATTTTTCTATACCTCAATAAGGATTTTCTATAATGGAGGGTTGTATATTAAATGTCAGAAGAAACATTGATGAAATCATTATTGAGGCGGCTATTTGCAAGATCATGATGGGCCAAAAAGTGGCAATATGATGGGTATGTGGCTGATGACTTTTTTTAACCCAAAATTGATGAAATGAAAATGGTTTGTAAAGGAGATTATCAAATTTCCACCAATATAAATTATGTTTTACTTTGAATTTAATAAGTGATTATTATTCATTTTCTATTCAAATTATGACTAAAGTCCTGATTGATAGACTGTTTTAAAAAATCTATAGCTTTCAAATGGTATTACATTTTTTGAAACCAAAACATGTGTCACATTCTATGCTTTGCATACTATAAGATTAAAAAAGAAAAAATGAATTTCATGAAGTTTTGACCAAGTTAAGGTGGTTAGACATACAATTCTTTTATTTTTTTAAAAAGTTGTAATAAAAAATTCATAATTAATTATTTAATTTGAAAAAATTACAAAAGAATATGCATCACATCAAGACATGAGTCCTCTACTTATATATAAAATCTTATAAAAAAATATTATCATTTTATCTTGGTTAGAGTGGTCAGATAGACAACTACTTATTCTTTCCTTGAAATTTAAGTGCTACTACAATGAAATTTCATATTTTCACCAAATAGATTTATTAATTAAAACAAACTTAGTAGTTTAGAAACTACATTAAATTTTCTATAGATTATATTCTTAGATATTTTTAAAATAATATAGATAACTTATTCAATTTTTTACATGAAGTTGCCTAACTCTGATTTTTTATTTATTTTTTCCACTTACGTGCCTGTTTTTTCCATGATGATCCTGCACATACCCAAGCCTAGAAAAAAAAATTCTATCCTTGAAGCCACACAAAAATAGCCAAGAATGCCTTATCGAGAAGAACAAGAAATATTTTATTACTTTGCAATGACTACCACTAGACATAAACCATAGATCAAATAATTTATTCGAGGTCACAAAACAATGATAAACAATGTCTGTATGGAGAATAGTATAAATTGTTTTATTACTTCAACAAATAAGAACAATTTCAATAAATGCACTATGTTGATCTCCAATAGGGAAACTCCAACTATCAATTGAAACATATGTACCCATTCTTTTGTCAATTGATGCACCAATTTTGGATGAATGGACACAGGGCTAAGCCATGCCAAGAAACAATAAATTTTTGTGGAGAAGTGTAAGTATAGGCCTACAAAAAAATAGTAATTATCTTATGGAAATAATAAGCATAGGAACGAGTATATATGATTTTTTTCTATGTCTAATTTCACATACATACATATCTTCACATGGGGATGAATTTTTTCTGTCTCTAATTTCACAAACATACATAACTGTACATAGTGAATGTAAAATGAACAAAAAAATAAGGTTTTCTCTCCACCCTGCCTTATTGGGTCATGGAGCCCCATAGGCTCTCACCAAATCCTCAAGCAAGAACATGCATTTTCCACCACTATGATCAATGGTGAAACTAATCTTTCTTATTACACTTAATATAAAGCCTATTATTGTAAGGATGCCTCTTTGAGGATGAAACAAATAACAACTATCCTCCCAAAACAATAAACATTGGGAGGATTATATCTGAATGTTGTCTACATCTAATTTCATATACATACATATCTACACACAATAAAAGAATAATGAAACACCACAAAAGAGACACATACTTTTTTGTGTGTATATATTTCCAAGCAACAGATTCCTACATATGCATTCAACACATGTAAAACATATATTTGCAGTTGCAAAACAAAATCTACATTGATATATATGTATCTAAAGTTAAATGAACATATATATGTATTGTTTATTTTTGTTGAATAGCTCCAAAAATATTATTTCATTTATGATTTTCATGTAGTTCCAATGAGTGGAAAGCAATAAAAGAGTCTACATATATGCTTACAAAGGAAGATCTATATAGATATATATGCATCTAAATTTATATGTAGACAATACACATGTATTCCATAGGTGGTCTTCAAACATATGAATGGTGTTTGCATCTCATGTTAGAAACACATAGGAAATATAAAATGAAACAAAAAAAAATGAGGCCTACTCTCCACCCTACCATATTGGTCATGGAGCCCCATGGGCTCTCACCAAACTCCTGAGCAAGGAAATACATCATCCACCACTTTTATCAATGGTGAAATCAATCTTCCTTATTACACTTAATATACATCCTTATATTCTAACAAATTTTTTTGAGGATGAAAGAAATAATAACTAAAAATGTGCATTCAAGTTTAGATTCCCCAACCAATAAACATGGTAAGCAGTAGATATGAATTATGTTATCTACATATAATTTCACATACATACATATCTTCACACAATAAAAGGGAAATGAAACACAACAAAAGAAACACATACTTTTTGTTTTTATATATTTCCATGCAACAAATTCCTAAAACAAAAGCTACATTGATATATATATATATATGATGTTAGATGCACATATATACGCATTGTTGGTTGTTGTTGAACAACTTTAAACATATTATTTCATTTATGGTTTTCATTACATAGAAGTGATAGTTGTAAAGCAATTAAATAGTCCACATATATGACCACAATAATATTTAGCATTATAAAGTTGCCAAAGCAACTAAACAGTTTGTGTTATTTACAATGGGGCATTGTTCAAAGTTGAGGTTATAACTTGGGCTACCGCAGTATGCATAGTTATCCACACCTATACTTTTCAATGCGTGAGAATTGTGAGACCCACTAGTGATACTTGATACTATGCTATTTTATTATTTTGGATAGATAGTTTGATTTTCATTTTAACTATTAGACATTATGTTTTGATACAGATTGATGATGTATGATGTTATTCATGTTATGATGTTTTGACATTAGACCTTGTATTTGATTTCATATTATGGTGATGTGAACGTTAGACCTCATATTGGATATTATTGATTAATATGGATGCTCAAGTAGAATTAATAAAATTTATGAATTTTGAATTATCGTTACTGTATGAAAAAAAATGAATAAATGTTATTAGGAGGATTTAATGGTGATGAATTTATGTGGCTATTGTAATTATGAATTGATTTTCTAATGTGATTTAATTGCGATGGAAATTGTATGATGTGAATATATATGTTTTAGTTGCTTTGAATATATGATTTTATTGGATATATTAATGTGTGAAATTGAGTGTGCAGGTACAAATTCCATGGCCAATGGAATTGGAGGTCTTCAAGGAACCCTATGTGATAAACCCTGTGAATGTCGACTATAGTCCATGGGGGCTAGTCTTATTAGAGGTATTTGATATTTTTATCTTCTTTAAATTGACTGAAAAAGGGGTTAAAAAAGGTTGTTTTTTGTTTTTTTTGTTTTTTTAAACCCCTAGGGTGTTAACCCAAGGATTCGACACTTGATTCAAGGTATATCTTAAGCTAAAATTAAGATATGACCTCTCAAAAAGGCCTAGATTTAAGGGTGACGAATTTGGATTTTGAATGGGTTGTAAATAGATAAATTTTGAGCAAATTTTCATTTATTTGGAGTGTTTTAAAGCAAGAGTTATTTTGGAAACAAATTTAGGTGAAATTCTATTTATCTCTTTCTTTTTAGATTGTTGAAGGGGGGATTTTCTTTTGGAGATTTGGAAAAAATTTCATTCTAGTTTTGGAAGAAGTTATTTTGGGTGGAAAAAGAGTCCAGAGGAAAAACTTGAGTACTTCCACAAATTTCTTCCTAGAAAGCATATGAGGTTGGTTTCTATCCTTTTGTATTTGTTCTTGGTTGAATTTGTTAATTTTTTAAAAGATTGTGAGTATTCATTATTATATTGTTATTTGTGGGTTTTTATTTGTGTTGGGTTGTATGGGGATGTCTCTCTCAGATTTTGAGAGCTACCCAAGTGTGGGGTTGAGAGAGGATGATCCTCCGATGGGGAAAACTCCAACCTTTAAGAAGGTGGAGATTTTGGGTATGAATACCCACATTATGGGAGTATGGGGTATTTGGGTATTAGTGCCCAAGATTATTTTATGGAGTTGGATGGATGGAGAAGTGAAGAGAATTTGTGATACTATAAAAATATATATTTAAATATAAAAATAATTGGGTAGTAGTATCTCCTAAGTCTCCCCCTTCTTGAATGTTTGAGAAGATTGTATGCATGTGAATTGTAATAACCCTCTTGGTTGCTAGTTGGACTCAATAGTTTTTTATGTTTGTTGTTTGATACTCGAGATACTATGATGGTACTATTATTGTTTGATTTGGCTTGCTAGACGTTAGATGATGATGTTATTTCATTATGGACATGATTATTTCTTATGACACTATGGTTGGTTATATTAGTTGATTTTTCAGAATTATGATATGATCACGTTAATTTAACCAAATATATTCTGAGATGATTGCTAGATAGAAATTTTATTTTATTCATTATATTATGGTGTTAGAATAGGTGTGATGAGGGACAATATGGCATCACTCGTTCACGAGTGCCCTGTTATGTTGCGATTCCTTCTCACAATGCAGTACTTCGATTTAATGCTTTGATTATATATATATATGCACATGTACACAACTTCGTTTGTATGTCACAAGTATTAGCGAGGTACAAGTCTGGAATTCCACCTATTTCAGCATGTGGTGAGCACCAATAGCCCAATGGTTAAATGTTGAAGCAGAGGTGTGATAAATCATCGCATCCCATGATGTCAAACCATCTTGTTGATTGGTATTGTTCATTTTTGTAATTGTCGGTAATTGTGGTTTGTGTTTTGTGTTTTGTCATATTTTAATTAATGTTGGTACTTTATATGTTGTGGTGTATTAGATTTAAATGATGGAAATAATTGTTTAATTTAATGTTAGAATTATTTGTATTTAAATATTTAAATGTTTTATTTAATTTTATAAGGTCATGTGTGTTATTAAATGATAATTAAAATATTAAATGTGTTTTATTTATTTTAATTAATTATCTTGTTGAGGATAATTATTAGAATAAATTATTTAAATTAATTAGAGAATGTGCTTTGCAAGTAAAGCGGTAAAAATAGAAATTAAAACAATAAAACAAATAAAAGAATGAAAAAGTTGTAGAGAACAAATAAGAATCTGAGATCTAATTAAAAGCTTGTTTTTTAAACAATTATTTTCTTTTATTTTTGATTTTTAGAGTTTTTGGAAGAAATGGACAATATCTTTTATTTAATTAGGAATTTTGTGAGTTTTCTCACACACAGAAGATTAGGGATACATAAGTTGCACAAGTTATTGATTATGTATTTTTTGAATCTGAAGAGAATATTTTTCAATCTTTTGCTATAATTTGAGGAGAGTTCTAGAAAGGGATTGGGAATCTATTACTGGTTATTCTGGAGTCTTCTGAACAAAGGATCGGGTTCGAGATTTGAGCATGGTTACTCAGAGGAGATTCGAAGTAGGAAGGAGGAGCTCTTCGTAAAGGCCGTCAGGAACCAGCTTCATCAGATTCTCGAATAAGCGTAGGACTCCAAGTTTTATCTACTCCCTCTCTCTGGTCTTCTGATTTAAGAAAATAGGAAAATAATTAGATTATTTGGTGAAAGAGAAATAAAACCCTAGAAAAGAGAAATTTATTAAACAGTGAAAATTACTGAAGGAATTAAAAACATTGTTTATGTAAATTACTCTATGTATATTCTTTCAGATTGGCTGGGTGAAAATAATGTTGAGTTGTGAAAATAATCTATATGTTCTTAAATTGATTCTGTAGTTCTTTTTGAAAATATACATAGTTTTCTTGAGAACGATTTATTCTAAAATTATGAAAATAAATCTTTTATAAAAATATATATATATACATATTCATATATATATATATATCTATATATAATTTATATAAAAAAAAATTTAATGCTGTTCATCTCTCCTCTGTAACTGAGTTATTTGTTTTAAATTATATTCATGAAATTATATATATATATATTTAAAATATATATATACATATATATAAACAAATTAATTTTAGGTGTAAAGACCAATGGGCGAATCATTGCAGTAAAATCCGTGCGAATTAGTTTTCTTTTGAACAATGGAAATTTTTTAAAATTATATGAAAATTAAATAAAATTTTAAAGGTTAATAGGAATCAAACTTTATTTTAAATAAAGAAGAGTTTTATATGGGAGTTTAAGGAGGCATGGCCAGTACATACCCTGCATGCTTGTGGCATGAGGCCTTGCAATGAGTTCTTATGGTACTATGCCTGACAGCAGAGTAGGGGAATGTCTGGTAGTCCCAGAAGCTCTGTCATAAGTACCGCGTACTGCCTATTGTGAATAAATCAAATTTAATTTAAACTTTATTTTTGTTTTATATAACTTTTATTTGATGGTCGATTTTTATTCAAATTCATTTTTTTTTTTTAATGCAGTTTAATTTTATATATATATATATATGTGTGTGTGTGTGTGTGTATATGTATTCTGTGTATATGCATTATTTGGCAGTAAGTGAATTTGTTCAGAATATCGTTTGGGTGGTATAATTAATTAAACACAATAAATTTGGATGGTTTATTATAGATATAAATATGTAGGAGTTATATATATATATATATATATATACAAAATATATGTTAATATTTGCTGAATTTGATTCCATTGGTTAATTATGAAAAGTAATATATATTTGCGTAATTAAAAGAGGTAAGTTATGGAAATTGTGGAAATTATTATTGTACGAGATGAAATGGGATTACTTTTAAATATAATTAAACCTTGGATTATTTTTAGAACTTTGGATGTTATAGAAATGTTTTATGAAATTGAGTTAATTGTTACTTTTGGGTTATGTAATCGAGTGAATCGTTTTCCTTTAACTATGAAATCGTGTGGTCTTGTTATTGTTTTCTTTTCTTTTTTATGGTTGTAAACTTCACATGTGATGTGGGAACCCTGTTGTCAATTTGTGAAAACCTTGTTCCAGAGGCTTGTTATTTTAAAATGTTATCTTCGCCTTGGTTATGCTTTGGAGTTTTTGGTTTTATGTGTGGAAGGGTTGAACAGTTTGGTTAAGACTTTTGATTAAGAATAATTGCGAGAGGGTTAATGCCTCGTGTATCTGGTTTTGGTTTTATGCTTTATATGTGCTAGTTCAACCCTTGCCTGCTTTGAGATATGTTAGGGGTCATAGGGAGAGTGGCTCTTCGTGGGCGCCGGTGCCTCGGAATGAGGAAGGGCTCAGGATAACCCACGAAAGAGTAGTTAAATAAGTGATAACCTAAACAATAGAATTTAGGGGGATGGGTAGTAAAACACACAAGATAAATAAAACTGGATTCCTCGTCTATGCATTAGGGCTACCATAGACTAGTGATAGGCCCGAGAAGGCCATGGTCGAGGAAAAGTCATTAGTCTCATCTTCATGAGAGAGATTGTCGGCTCTGCATTAGCTACCCTATGGTGCCGGCGCCTCAGATAGGAGGAAGGGCCAGGATATCCATAGATGGGTGCCGGCGCCTCAATTGGAGGAAGGGCCAGGATAATCCCATGAGAGCTATGCGATGACACTCTCCGCTTGACACCCTTGTTCTTGTTTCTTGTTGCCTCTGGATATTGTAATCTTTATGTTGTTTCTGATTATTGTGAACTTGGTTTATGATTGTTATTTAGTTACTTGTTTAATTGGTGATACTTTGTTTAATTGTGATGAGTTCATAGTTTTAACTTGTTATGTGATTTGTGAACGTTGATGGTTGTTCATTGTATGTCTTGAGTTGTACTTGATTTTGTTCTATGTTGTTGTTGAGTCGGTTGGAATTCATGTTCGGGTTCTCTTCCTCGTCACCTTTGAGCATGGGGGGTGAGTTACTTGTAATTCACATGGTTGGGTGGAACGTGCTCCGCACCCGTTGGGTTCCCCACCAGCATCTTGTCTTCTCATCATTCCCGCTATTGGAGTTGTACCAGTATTCACATTGTAATTCTGATTTCATTGTATTTGTAGCATCCCACATGTTTGGGAAATTCAATGTAATTCAATTATCAGGAGATTGTAATGTAACATTAAAACGATGATGTAATAGTTAGGATTATTTGTATCTTTATTAAGAGATTTATTATGGATGTATTATGTGATGTTTATTATTCTCCCATCATGGTTTATTGGATGTATCATATTCATGGTTATTTTTAATATAAGTGATTATGTTGTAATCTCTATCTTTATTCTGTTTAGTTGTTGCAAAGTAACCTCCGTGCTCTAGAGAACTAATTGTGTTAATGCTATGTAATATGCTATGTGGTTATAGTTTAATATATTTGCATGTTTAATTTAATTGTTTAAAAAAAAAAATTATTTGCATTGTGTGTATTCTCTGGGGTTTGCACGATGGGTGTTACATGAATCCCTGGGTTTTGGGTGTTATGGTATTCATTTGTGTGCAACCTAGTTCCTTTGATGGCCTCCAAGCTCGAGGGTGATCAATTTTCCAGTCTAAGGTTGGGTGGTGAGCACCCCATTGGCTTCAGAAAAAAATTGTTTCATGTGTAGGTTCTATGGACTTGAAGGGAGCTTATAGTTTTAACGGAGATGCCAGTTAGGACTATGTTTCCATCATAATTAACATTGGAGGAGTCCTTCCATTTTGTAACCTATCATATTTGGTTGATTGTAAAAATTTTGGTGTGTTGTTGTAAACATATTATCTGATATTTTATGTAAAAGAATGACTAGAAAGAAAGAGATATTCACCTATTTTACTTTGCATTTGTAATTGCTAGGTTAAATTAATTTTTGTAAAACAATAAAAAAGAAAAGAAAAATATATGCTTCTTGCTTGAAAAGGAAATAATCTGATTTTATTTTATTTCTCTGGTTCAATTCTATGAATAAAATTGTTTGACTTACCATCATCTTCTATGAATGTTAAAGAATCATTGCTTGTTCTTGATAGGGAAGAAGTATACATTGTTATTTCTGAATCTCTATTGTCATATGGAGTATTATTAAATATTTCTTGTCCTACAACAAAGAAAATTATATATATATGAAAATGGATTCATATAGTACTTTGTTTTAAATGGAAAAATGTGATGTTTATAGAGATTAGTTGGGAAAAATAGTATTGTATTAAAGTTATTGCCCTTGCTAAATAGATACAATGTATTGTTGATTTGAGTACATCTGTCTGCTTGGTTCATTCAATACAATTATTAAATGTTTTAGGGAATTAATAATGAGAGTAGAAGTGCACAAAGAACAAAAATTGTAGCCATACTGTCAATAATTTACCTTTTTTTTCTAATTGAACTACCTATTGTTTTTGGGTCTTTGTATTATGTTTTTATGGTTAAGTCAGTTAATAAAAATGGAAACAAATAAATTTATTTATTATGCAGACCTTCCATATTTAAATTTTTAGCCTTAAATCATGAAGATAGTTTTATCTAGAATGGATGAAATTCCAAACTGAAAACTAAAAAATCGGCTAGATTTAATTTCTTAAAAAAAATCCACCAAACTCCATCTTAGACCTCCTTAGACAAAAATTTTCCTCCTCCCAAGCTAAATTTCTTAACCCTCAAGCCATTGATGTGTGTTACCCTGTACAAAAAAATAATGAACACAAAGAAAAAGAAAGAGTAAATAAACAACTATCATAAAGAAAATAGAGATCAAACGAATTAAGGAAATAGCGTTGGGTTTATCCTTTTAGAATTATTCTATGAAATCCATATTGGGGGCGCCTAAGGAGTGAGGTGGGTCTTAAATTTATTAAGCTTTTAGCTTTTAAAAGAAAAACATGAGTGACTTTACTTAAAACTTAACTTACTTTTCATTCCATCATAATCTTTAAGTTAAAAAAAGACTTTAAAATAAAGGAACCAGAAATAAAAGCTTATTAGTTGGGAAGTTTTATGGTTTAAGTTAAGGAAAATTTAAAAAGGCATGTGATTTGTTTATTTTTTTTGAAAGACTAATATAAAAGCTACTTTTAGCTTTAAAAGTAATTTGAAACTTGTTCTTCAAGACTAGTTAATTATATTTCTATTTAAGAAGTAATTATTTCCTCATAAATATAATTATATATATATATATGTTTTTAAAGACTAATTTCTTTATATATGGAATTTTTTGTCATATACAAGCAATTTTTAGACAAGAAAAAAATCACATAAATTTTTTAAACTATAAATTAAGCTACTTAATACTCTTAAGTTTTTAAGGTGTAACACTAGACATGATAAGAGTTGTACATCTTTGTCATGACCATAATTTTTCACTAGAAAACCCAATTTTTTTTTTGAACAAAAGAAAAGCATTAATTCATGGACACTGTAAGATAAGATAACATAATTACAAGTATTACTTCCAATAATATTATCATTAGGTTTGAATCTTTTTCCTCACATTTGACTAATGCAACATATTAACTTGGCTCTTGTTCTTAGTTAGCAATCAACAAATAATTTATTCATATGGATGATTCCTAATAACCATCTCCTTCATGAGCATGATACTGAATTGATTATGGATGATTCACTATTTATTTATTATCATTATATTTTCCTATAGGATACACCCTAGCAAATTTCATAACAATCTTGATATTGGTATGGTATTGTTGCTCCACATTAATGTTTTCTATTTGTTAATGATATTATTAAATTCCCATGTTAACATCAATACCCACTCAAATAGTAACATCCCCTTAATGTTGATGGTATTATTATTTTGTTAATCTTTAGACATTAATAGTATCATTATAATTTATTATCAGCTCTAACTTTAGAAATAACATCATGTTGATAATTGGTTACTAATAAAATTTTGAACAATATTATAATGAAGGACCCATAGATAATCTCAATGAGACATCTTTAATAT
>VDFB02249047.1:0-17235 GCA_007258455.2 Sequoia sempervirens
GGCTAATTTTTCATGTACATCATAGTGGTGAAGTTATTTTCTGATTTTGATGCATGGATTTTCTAGAAAATTGGATTTTTCTCAAGTATTGCTCGATTGTCACCGTTTTTGCAACTTCCGGGGCTCCGTTCAGGCTCATACAACTCCTTTTCAAGTGCCATTTTTTTTGAAAGTGCATGATTTTTCCTGAACTTCCACAATGGTGCCTATTAGTTTTGTAGTGATTGTGATCATAAATTGTACTTTCAACACTTGTTCATATTTGGCCTATTTTGGCATTTTTAAAGATAAGATCTCAGTTTGGTCTTTTGTATCAATCATTTGAGTTTGTTGTAGCCTACTTAAGGCTGTTGTAAAACATTGAAAATTAGAAGCCTATTTTTCTTGGCTTGCAAGTGGCCATTGTACACGCACTAAGTATAAAGTGCCAAATCATCTTTTTTGGGGGGGTTCTTTGATTGAGTGAATTTGGGGGGGTGTCTTGTGTGATTGTGCCTCTCTCTCTATCTTGTTATCTTTCATTTTGCTGCTATGGGTTCTCCTAAGTTTCCTTTGTTAACTTCACATAACTATGCTTCTTGGAAAATTGATGCTTGGAGTAAGTTAATGGAAAAAGGATTAACTCATTATATTGATGGAACTGTTGTTGCACCATTTGATCCTAAAGTTGATCCTATTGCTCATATGGATTGGCTCACTAAAAATACTATGGCTCTTGGAACTTTGAGGGTATATGTATCAAAAGATCTCATCTTTCAAATTGAAAAGTGTAAAACAATCAAAGAGGCTTGGGAAAAGTTTGGTCAATTGTATGGCAAAGTTGATGAGATTAGAGGTTATCAACTTGACAATGATCTCACAATGTTAGATCCCAAGAATTTTGATACAATCCAAGACTATGTCACTAAGGAAAATGAGCTAAGAGCATAGCTTAAGGATTGTGGCATTGATAAGAAGGATGCACAGTTGGTCTACAATTTGTTGGGAAAACTTCCATCAGAATATGCAGCATTTGTTTCTAGCTTCCAAACCCATCGCTTGACTGTTGGTAGTTCTTTCACTATGCCATCATTTGATGCTTTTACAGAAATGTTGATGTTAGAGCAATCAAAGTTGGTAAGCATGGGGATTCTCGAGTCTTCAAAGTCTAAAGCTTTGGTGGCTAATCAAGGGAATCAAGGGACTCAAGGAAAGGGTTCCAATAAGAAGCAAAAGCAATCTTCACCAAAGCCACAAGGAGAGAACCAACAATCTACTCCTCCACAACAAAGCTCAACTTCATCTTCTTTAAAGAAGTACAACAATTCAAGCAAGAGGGAGCAACCAACATGTGCATATTGCAAAAATTTTGGTCATGAGGGGCATCATTGTCATGTTAAGCAAATTGATGAGTTGAAACACATCCTTAAGAAGAACAACATCAACTTGCCAGTTGCATATCAGGAGAAGGACTCATCTCCTTCCTCTTCTTCTAAGGGAAAAGGAACAACTCTCATGGCAACAACATCAAGCTCATCTCCTTCTACTTCATCTCAACATGAGAAACATAAGGGGCAAGCATTTCTTGCTTTTGCAGATTCCAATTTAGATAGGCGGATCCTTGATTCAAGAGCTTCACATCATATGACTTCGTCCAAGGATATGTACTCTTCATTTGATTCTTGTTCATCACCACCCACTTTGATGGCCAACAACACTTCTCTGGCAGTTTGTGGGAAGGGTTCTATTGACATTGAAGGTGGAGCATTTAATGATGTTCTATGTGTGCCTACTTTGTCAAGGAATATCCTCTCCATCTATCAGATCACACATAGTGGTACAGGCAAGATTGTAGAGTTCACACTAGATTCTATCATTGACCGGGTTGCATAGCGGGGCTCTTGTTGGAGTTGGGGGAGGGTTAGGTGTTGTTCTCAGGTTTACTACACCTTCTGCATATTTTGCTCCCTGGCCAGTGATTGAGTTCACCCTAGTGTGGACACACTTGAGGAGATTGAGTATGGATTTGCTGAATCTTGGAGTGCTCCCGAGGTTTACTTAGACCTATTATTTGATATTCCATCTCCCATATTGGTAGTGTACCTAAGCGATACTTGTGTTCTAACGGTTTAGGTGCCTTGTGATTTAGTGCAACAGTGCATACCTTGTCTTCCAGCAACAACTTCATGGGATGACTACTTATCAGACATTGGCAGTTTGTTTGTGGAATCCTACATTGCAGATTTGGGAGACACACTTGATTACTTACATCTTCTCTTTGATGAAGGTGATTCTTTTTCAGTTGTTGCGAGGGAACACTCTGACCCTCCTCTACATGATCAGTCTTTTGAGGTTGATGTGATTGTGGATGCATCTTTACAACAGTTGGAGGAGGCCACTTTCTCTCTTGAGGAGACATTGTCTTTGGAGTATGTTCTACCTCATCCTTGCTAGATCTTGAGTTGTCTTTTTCAGCAGATGAGAGTGTTGTTGCAAAGGGGTTCTCACAGGTTCCAGGAAGTGACTACATTGCACTTCACATGGTTTGGGAAAGGCATCTTTCAGCATCAACACAGGGAACTTTGAGCAGATTTCAGAGACTTCTTACATTTTGAGGGTTCTTCCTTCTTCACTTGTGGATTGGGGAGACTTCATTCATACACCTTTGGTATTGTTTCTTCCCAAGGGGAGGAACGTTGTTCGACAGTTTTGGAGCAGCTTCTTCATTCCTTCTCGAGCATCTTCCATGGGTGATCATTGTACATTGAGGGGGGGCTACCTTGTCTCTCTTCTTCTCTTGTATGGGGGGGACTTTTTCCTCACATGGGGTTTTTTCCTTCTCATGCCATGTTCATAGGCTTTTGTATTTCATCTCTCTTTTGGGGGGTAGTTTTTTCCCACTGGGTTTTTCTATCTTTACTCCGCTTGTGAGAGATTGCATTGTGTGTACATGGGTACCTAACATGGCCTAGTAGGGACCCATCTTGCATTTGCATTTTTGTACATTCTCCCTAAGTTGCACTTAAGGGGGTGTTGGTGTAATTATATGTCTTGTACCTTGTCCTAGGTCATGATTACACCTTAGTTAAAGTTTACTTAGGGACCACATAGGAGGTTGTTGGAGATTTTCCACTTTTTGGTGGACTTGACATGTCATTACCTCATCACTTCCACCTTTTGTGGACACATCATGTGATTATCTCTCCACCTTTTGTGGGTGATCCACCTTTGTGGTGATTATCACATTATCTCTTTCCCACTTTAGGTGGAGTGATAACTTTTCATAGTTGTCTCATGTCATAAGATTACGACACTTGTCATAATCTTATGCCCTCCTATGTTCTCACCTTGGCTATATAACCAAGGGGCCTCCTATGTAAATTTGAACCATTCTATCATATCATATTATTGACATTGAATACAGTTTGTTCTTGTCATATTCTATCTCTCTTTTGTGCTTTCTATTAGGCCTCTAGATCTTGGGTGGCTACCTTCATAGCCAATTCTTACACTACACAAGATCAATTTCAAAGCTCCAATCTTGAACATAAACATGACATCCATGATCTAACCATCTCCTCCTAGGAGATCACATGCACCATAACACACTTAAACATCCTAGTCTCAAGAGAACCATGCCAAACTCTAAATGCAACAAGAGTAAACCATGACATAATAGACAACCACTCTAAACCAAGAAAAAACCATATCCCCAATCACATGAGGATAACCTTACCAATGATGCATCCACATCACTGCCAACAACTCCCACTGAACGTGGTACCGAGTCACACATGGCATCATGACTACCATCCTCTTCATGAAGATCACTAATCCTACAAAAATGATTGTGATGGAACTATACATGGCAACAAGATAAACATCAAACCATCCTTGTCAAAAGCATATGGAATTTCGACATTTTCTCATGATAAAAATTATCATAACATGTACCATGCCACAACTCTAAATCACTAATCAAGAGTATACCATGACATAATAACAAAGCCATCCTACAACCAAGAATCCACTTCATTGCCAAATGCTCCCACTGAACCTTGATATTGAGAAATCCCATGGCATCAGGATGCACATAATCAAAACCACATTTCTGTCATAAGCTTACACCAAACCTATGAATCCAAGCTCTCAATGACACATGATAAACATCCTCTAAAGCAAGA
This sequence comes from Sequoia sempervirens, assembly GCA_007258455.2. Classification (NCBI taxonomy): domain Eukaryota; kingdom Viridiplantae; phylum Streptophyta; class Pinopsida; order Cupressales; family Cupressaceae; genus Sequoia; species Sequoia sempervirens. The sequence continues at coordinate 4,164 of VDFB02249047.1, forward strand.
ATATATACCTCTTGTAACAAACTTATTTTCCAAAATCAACAATAACAAAAAATAGTAAAATCTCCCACTACAGCCAAAAAACCTCCAATCTTTTAAAAGAAAGGCGTCCCAATACTCTACCCAACCTCAGCTCTGATACCAAATGTTGAAAATTGAGGTGTTTATGTAGCTTAATAATTTGTAAAACTATTATACTTGCTGATCTAAATATGTATTCTTTGTTATAGATTATTTTTGGGTGATTATCTGATTAATTCATTTTATCATTTGTAGAATGAAGACAAAAGTTGTAGAAGAATTAGACAGGCTAATATAAGATACACAACATATATCGTGGAGAAACCCTTTTGGGAAAAAACTCCACCAAGAATCAATGTATTATTTAATCTCTGAAGTAGATTACAATAATTTGAATTCTTCCTTGAGATGCTTCTTCTGCCTTCAACAAATCTTCTTCACAACCTGCAATAAAACTGATACAAACTCTCTTCAACTTGCTTGAGATATATAGGAAATAAACAACTTTGTAAACTCCAAAAGAGTTACAATTACAAAGCTCAATCCCTATCTCCTAAAAGGTACGCCTGTCTCTTCCAAGTAGAGTTTAACCATGAAGAACAATGCCAAATCATCATCTTCATCCATTTAGGCATCCAAAATTGAAGTAATAACTCAACCTTTATTTTGTAAATATCTTCAAGGCTTTATCCTCAAAGTAGGTGCCCAAGAGTGGGCCCACTTAACTCAGCCTTCTAAAACATCTTATCATGTAAAGGAGTTAATTCCAAGAAGCCAACTTGGGTGCCCAAAGTGGGTCCAAGTCATTCTCTGTTAATTGAAACATCTCTCTCCACCATTCATGCAAGAATGATCATCCCTTGTTAACTGAAGGTAGTCCTTGTTATCTATCATGAAACTCAAGTCATTAGTCATGCATTCCAAGTTAACTCAAGTCAACTAGCATTCAACTAAAACTTACTAAAGATAACTGAACCATAACTAAACTAAACTAAACTAAACTAAACTAAACTAAACTAAACTAATTTTGAATTGAACTAAATTGATCTAAACTGAACTAAACTGATCTAAATTGAACTAAACAAAACTAAACTGAACTTCATGCATGTAAACATCAAACCCTAACTTCTAAGATCTTTACATGCATTCAGAAGTGTTATCTCTTACTCCAAATAGTTAACTTAACTCAAGGTGAGTTCCACCTTCCATGTGGGTGCCCCATGTGCTCCTATTATTTAGGAACTCATCTTGGATGCCCTCACATGCTCCTATCATTTATAATTAATTACAAATGTCAATTAACATGATTATTTCATTCAAAATTAATCTCTTTATGATCCTAGTGTTTGAGAACACTTTCCAAGGACTTAGGAGATACATGAAATAAATAATGTTTAGGATTGCAATTAAATGGCATCCTATTTCCAACAAAAGTCATCCCTAGAATAATTTTTAGATTTTTAGCTAATTTCCTTGTGTAATACTATTTATATGATTCTACCAAAAGCATTAGAAAACAAATTGAAAGTGGTTCTCTTGGCCTTAATTCTAGATGCTCAAAGTAGTTTTATTCTAGAATTTTAGAAGGTATTATCATCGCCCATGGGATCATTCATTTCGTTTCTAACTCCAAAAGAGTGATTATTAAATTGGATATTAGTAAAGCATATGATAAAGTGAATTGGATATTTCTAATGAAAATTAAAAGAATGGGTTTTCTTTACATTGGTGAGAGTTAATTTTGAATGCATCTCTTCTCCAAATTATCCCATACTTGTTAATGGTGATCTTATGGGTTTTTTTCTCCTACAAGGAGTATCCATCAAGGAGACCCGCTATCCTCTCTATCTATTCATTCTGATGGCAAAGGATCTTGGTAGATGTACTAATCAAGATAAAGTAGATAGCATATGGATTGGAATAATATCCACTAAAGATTTTGAGGCTTTCTCCCACCTATAGTTTGCAAATGATAATACTCTAGGGAAGCAAGTGTGAGGGAATCATATATAATATAGATCATATTAGACTCCTAATTAGTAGCCTTGGGCCAACAAATTATTGATAAAAAGTTGGATGTATTCTATTTTTATGTTTCTCCTACAACTCGACAAAGGATTTCTTGAGTGTTGGGCTTTAGACATGATACTCTTCCTTCCCACTATCGTAGAGTTTCATTAAATTTGAAAGAACCCATAAAGCAACACTATGGAATTCATTATTGAACTCATTCAAAACCAAATTGGATTTTTAGAGAGGCAAATGGTTAAGCTTCATAATAATACTCACATTAATAAAATTAGTGTTGATGACTTTACCAATTTATCTCTTTTTTGTTCTAAAGGCTCCTAGTGGGTTTATAGAAAATATTAACAAAATACTGAAAAACTTCATTTGTCAAGGCACATAGGATAAAAAGTTTCCCTTTATAGCCTAGGATAAAATGTGATTCCCTTAGGTGAATGATTGTGTAGGCCTCCAAAATTTGCATCTCTAAAACTGGCTTTAGGGGGAAAAATAGTATGAAATAAATATGCAAATAAAAAATCAATTTGGAGAAAATTTATGGGAAATAAATATATAGATTCAATGGAGGATATTATAATATTCATGACTTAGAATCCTCATTAAGGCTCACATGTTTGGAAATTCATTTTTAAAATTTAGACATCTCATCACAAATCATCTATCCTAGGAAATCAATAATGGTAGGACAACTCTCTTCAAGGAGGAATCGTGGAAGGATCATCAATTGCTAAGAGAGAGGGGATACTTTACAATAATTAAATACCTCTTTGTGCAATAATGGGGCTCCAAGGTGTTATATGTGTACAAATTACTCAAACAAATGACATAAAACAATAAAAATGGAAGATCATTCCTAGGGATGGGTGTTCAAATGAGTGAGCGGATAATTTGAATGGTCTTTTAAATCATATCTAACTACACATCACAAATTAGGATGATGATATTAAATGAGTATGTTCTAAATTTATATTTTTTAATTAAAATTGGCTATCAATTACTTATGGCCGACTTAGAGGACCCTACTTAGATGACAATAAAATGTTGGCATAAAGATTATATGCCTAAGGTTGGAGCCTTTGCTTGGGATACTATTAAAAGGAAAGTTCTTACTAGTGAGATATAAAAAATGGATTCCTTACATCCATTTATATTTGTCTTATGTTTCCAAGTAGAAGAAACAAATGAACACCTCTTCATCAATTTCCCTTTCATTAAAAAGTGTTGGTCTTGGTTGTCCAGCAAGTTAAAAGGTCCCTTCTCTCTTCCTAAAACCTTTTTGGAGTTATTCAAGAATTGGTCAATAGGTAAACTAAAATCAATATTTTCAAGTCTTCGAAACATAATCCCTTATATCCTTGTTTGGAGGATATGGAAGGAGAAAAACATGACAATCCTTGAAGGTAATGAGAGTAGGTGGGAATTACTCATCTCACATTTAGAAGTAGAAATAATTAAAGTAATAATGAGTAGGGTTGAATCTCAATCACGAAAGAGAGAATATTTTCAACATGGTATAGGGATATGATAAAAAATAGAACAAATTAGGATTTCCCCCATTCATGAGATGTGTTTATTGACTTTGGTTTCTAAAAATATCAAATGTGTCCCTCCTCTGACAAGAATATGAAAGATTAATTTTGATCGTGGGTCTTGAGGAAATCATAGTCCTTTAAGATCTTGTTGTATCATTTGAGACTCTAATGGAAAATTGATCAAATCCACATAAAGGAACCTCTCCTTGGATAGTAATAACAAGGAAAAGGTGGAAGAATTACTACTACGTTTGTAATTACTCAAAACATGTATCCCAAATAAGGTGATTATCAAAGGCGATTCACTTGTTATGATTATTTTCCTTAAGAAAAAATCTTTAAATTAGAAAATCTAAGACATTTTAAAAGAATCCTTGGAGATTCTTGATTCACTAGAGGAATATTTCATCTCCCATTTCTATAGGTAGGGAAATAAGCTCATGGAATACTTATCAAACCATAAGGTAGCCATGGGGTAGAGAAACCATAAGCTATCATTTCAAGTGGCAGGCTATTGGATTGGTAGGGGACAAAAAGTGTGGATTCATGAGAGTTAGACAAGCCTCACTTTGCATTTAACGTTGGTTTTATGATCCTCTTGTGGTGGGGTTAGTGTCATTATATTCTAGCATGACACTAGGTATCACTTTTATAAGTGATTATCTCTCCATCAACTCTAGAGTTGAAACATGTTCTTTGCTTTGGTATTTGGTGGTCATGGAGTCTTTGGTGTTAGGCGCTAGTCTCTGTCATATGGCCTTCATAGGGAAATCACTGCTTCTAGGTTAAGGAAGGCCTTTTTCTTCCAAGAGGAAGATGTGATGACAACCATTGAATAAATATTAGGGAATAATTTATTGGAGGATGTTAGGCACCATTTAGTAAATTATTAAATCTCCTCCATTTTGGTAAGAAATATCCTTGTAGACTCCTAAAATCATCCCCAAATCTTAATTTCTCACATCCTAATAGTCTTGATATCATATTAAAATGTATAAATTCATTATCAAGACTTTATCCCAATTTATCCTAATTTTCCCTAAATTCTAATCCATTTTCGCTAAGTTCTAAATACATATCCTGTCCTAATTCCTAATTCATGTCCCCTTTCCACATGATTTAATTATTTAAACCCTCCTCATAACCACCTAAAAATAAATTTCTCACCACTCATCTCATAATTATCTCTCATAAATCAATAAATCAATTTAAAAGTATCAATTTATCTCCTCCCTTCATCTCTCAACTACCCAACCAACTTGATTTTAGCCATCCATCTCTCATTAGATCTCAACCGTTGATCTTTATCCTAAAATCTACCCTCATGAGTCTTTTTTAGGAGGATGATCTTGAATTGTTGCAATATCTTGCTATTGATTTGAGAAACCACATTTACAAAATTATGAGCACATCAAAGATTTAACTTTTTTGGTAAAATTTTATTGTTTTGTTTATGCATTTTGAATCTTTTTGCTTAATCGAAGGTCACATTTGATGCAGATTTGAGGTTGTAATGTTTCATTTGAAATATTTATTTTGATCTCTATTTTATAATGTCATTTTTGGCATCAAATGGGACTCTTGTCTCTTTTTAATCTTTCTAGAAAAAATATTGTATTTGTATGGTCATTTGAGGAAGCTACTACAAAAAAAAAGGTTCATATCATTGATTTTGAGTGAGTTATTTCAATTTTATGAATTTTAAATATTTGGTTATATCTTGCAAATGGCTTGGATTATTTGCATTATTTTTTTTATGGTAGCTATAAAATCATTTAAGAAAGCTTATGTCCAAATATCAAACTCAGATCTTACAAATTGAGGAAGTTAGGTTGATTTTTTTTTTATAGATTTGATTTATAGGCTGCAAATCAACAAAAAAAATATTTCTTTACATTTTTGGAAATATTTATGAAATATAATATGGGTTTGTTCTTTGTATTTTTAGTTTTGAATCCTAAAAAATTTCAAAAACATCAAATTTAGTTTGACTAGGTGGTAGAAATCTAAAAATTATGATTTCAATGCATTATTTAATCTTATGATGAGCATTTTTTTACATAAATTTATTTTGTTGCATCATAACTATATACTCTAATTTTTTCAGGGTTTTTTTTAATATATTCCTTGCAGAAAAAATCATTTGTCCAAGACTAATCTTTTGAAACTACTAATCCATTTTGTTGCAGCACCGCATGTCAAAGATTGAATCAACTCACTAAGTTAGGCACATTTGATTTTTCTAAGGGAAATAAAATTTGTTTTTTATGTCTTTGGGTGAGTGATGTGTATACTCTCCTCTTGCACCATTGTGTGATCTTGAGGATCAAAAACATCACTTACTTTTTTATTTTCACTATTATCCCAAGGAATCCAATGTGTGTATGCTCTCCCCTTGTGATTTGTGTGATCTTGGGTGACCAAAAAAACTTGGATTATTCCTTCTAGGGAGCCTTTCTATGGATTTTATCACCCTAGGGGATGACCTCAATTCTCGTGTTCCAATGGAGTAAAAAGAGTGAGTGGCCAATCAAAAGACACCCCTCTTGGAGGTGGAATCTTGTCAATCTTGTCTAAGCCCCCAAGAAATTTATACCTTGGGCAAGTGAAGGTGGAGAGTGACTTACCTTTCCTCTCAGTTGTTTGGAATTTTTCCCTTTCATCTAGAGATTTGGCCTCATGTACCTTTCTGGTATTTGGAGGACTCCTTAGCCTTGTTTAGCCTAGAATTAGACCATTTGGTTGTTGCTTAGTGTGGTGCAAGGTATAATATCATGCTTGAAGTTACTTACCATGTATCTTCTTGAGCAGAGATAGAAGATCTTTGGGAAATACCTTAGGATATCCAAATAAAGGGAAAAGGTGAGCCCTTGTGCCACTGGATCCCTATCTATTAACTCTTGAATGATAAGTGCCTTGCACTAATCTTGATATATTAGACTTTGGCTAGTGGTCCTACACTAAGTATACACTCCCACTTGACTAATTATAGGATGTTCATGTGCCTGATGTGTCTTCTTGTGTGATACTAGTAATTTTCCTTACACATTGTCACATAAACCAATGTGTTTGTTTTGTTTGTTGAGTCTTCTTGCACTACATCCTAAGACAAAACATTTGAATCCTTATTGTCAAATATTAGCGTCAAAAAAATTTGATCAAGCATCCAAATTTGAAAATATTAGAACATTATTTGCTAAGAGGTTGAAACCAATCCATAATCCATTATCCAAAACCATAAGTCATAATTCACCTTACCTTTCATCTTTCCAAGGCTTGTCGAATCCATATCCATATCATCCTAGTTTCATCAAATCTAAACTCAAACTGAAAATCAAGGCCTTTATACTTTTGTCATCCCTTAATCATAGATTTCTTAGGAACCTATCCTATCTTAAGTATATCATATCACCATTGTCTTGCTCAAGAATTTTCCTAAGTATAGATATCCAATTTTATCCATGAATCAACCAAGGTCTTAAAGTTTATTTTTTGTTTAATCCTCTTAATCCTAAACCAAACCTTTCATCCTCCATCAAATCCCTGCATCCAATCCAATCATCCTATCAGCCTTAGAATTTAAACACAAATATTTTCAACTCCATCCTTTTTATGAAATCATAGCCAAATCCAACTCATCCTAGCATCCTAGTTGCATCCAATTACTTTATGATCCTTCATCATTTACACCATGAATACTTGGTTTGAGAACTTTATCATGCAGGATAGAACTCCTAGTCTTGCTACAATGTGTGAATCCAATACAAAACCAAAAATTACCATCAAAGAAGCTCCTAAGACTATGCATCCATTAGATGAGATATTTTATCCCACTCAAATAAAAAATCCTTTTGTTGTTGATGATGATAGTCTTCTAGATGAAGACGAGTATCTTGATGACAATAACTTTTATGATGAGCTTGTTGTGTATAAACATGCTATAAATTTTTTTCCTTCACCTACATCTATGGAAGAACCTCCCAATAAAAGTCCAATTGGCACTTTCCATTATGCTAAACCTGCATCCATTGGTTATCCTTATGATTATTTTGACAAGAGAAGTATTTTCTTAGAGAAAGGTCCTTACATCCAACCCATATTTATAAATCCAATTTCATGTGAGCACTCCATATCCTCCAAACCATATATAGACACTTCATCTTCCTTCTCATTCTCCAACATATCCTATCTATCCACCCAAAATAATAATTCACATTCTAATCCCACCAAATCCAAATAATCCTTTTCAAATTTCCTTCAAGGACTACTAGAAAAGGAACAACATCAAACTACAAAGCATAAGTTCAATGAGTTTTTCTCTTTCAATCCTATTGAAGAGTCTCAGGTACTAGCATGCATATCTATCAAAATTTGCCACACAATCAAAATCCTAGTAGCATTCCTATCCTTAATCAATTGTCATTATGTGAAGCTATTAACAATCTCAAGCCCATTGCACATGAACAAGAACATCCTAATATCATGCCTCCCTATCAAAAACCATCATATTATATTTTTCAATTTATCAAAGATCCTCCTAGTACTATCCTTGTCCAAAATATAATACTATCATGCAAATCAATACCTACTAATCCTACCCAAGAGCCTCTTATCCCAAGGTCAAGTAAAAATCCATTTGTCAATGATCCAAAGCCTATCAAGCCTATCCAAGAAACTACTATTTTCATCCTAAATCAAGAGCTACACCAAGAAATAAATCTAAAGCAAGTTCAAACATTTCCCCAACCAAGTCAAGGCAAAATTACCCAAACTCAAGATCAAATTGTTTAAGAACAACACATCCAAGATACGAGCCATTTATGATCATGATCCTAGCTATGATAAAGAGAACCATGTTGATCCCCTCATCCAAATTTATGCTATCCATAATCAATAGATAGAAAATAATAATATACATCCAACAACATATACCTCCTTTAATGAGGAACTTGGTCCCAAATAAAACATAGACAATCAAATCAGTGATAATGATCATATCACAAAAAAATATAATGAGTAGAGTGGTCATCATAACCTTAATCATATCAAACATGAGGACAAGAAAGTCACAATAGATACTACCAAACATTTAGATGATCATGATATGTGTACATGATAAGAAATCCTTGACATCGTCTTATCAAATAGGATCACCTACCTTTGTCAAGTCAAAATTTCTCAAAAATGGGAAAATAACAAGTTCTAATTGTCCTCAACAGAATATGAATGAGATAACATTAGTCTTTAAAAATAATTATCCTATCACAAACAAGATATGTAAAAGTATGAACTATCAAGGAAAAGGATTGGGCCTTCATGAGCAAGGTGTCATTGAGCCTATCCCAATATGTATTAATAATGGTCAAGGCATTGGATAAAAGTATTTTACCAAAAAATCTAATGATGTTAGTGGTCTCAAAACAAATTGGACCATTAAATCAAATGAGACAAAATTTTCATATCAAGATATGAAGGCGCATCAAAAGATGCACTCTACATACAACATGTGTCCACTACCTTTCAACTTATACAATAATGTTGGTCCTAATCACTATCCTAATCCCACATTCAAACTTCATAATCCTAAATCTAAATTCCATCATTCATTATCTCAAGTTTGGTGAGTCAAAAATATGATAGAACAATATACATCACTTATTTATCCACCCAAACCAAATTCAACACAATCACCTAATTATGCATTCAACATCCCTTATCAAAATCCAAATTCACGTTAAAAATATAAAAAATACAATGCCCAAATATGTCGTGTTGTGGCATCAACGCTTCACCATAAAGGCTATGATGGTACCCTATCAACATGTAAACATTTGGATAAATCCAACTTAGTTATCAATGAGGATCACTTCAACACCAAAGGATTGTACAAGAGTTCGTTAATCTTGACAAAGCAATTACTTCAAGGTAGAACATTGTTGCCATACTATGACAAGTGCATCTGCATTGACTATATCAAAAAGAAAAAGACTTGTGAAGACACTTTGAGTATCAAGATATCAATGGAATCAAATAAAAAAAATAGTAAAGATAAATCATTTGTCCTATGGTAAAAATCATTTTCATGGCACCTTGGATAAGTACCATGATGAAAACCTGGCAAACATGAATCATGAGCAAATTGATTTTCTACATTCTTTGCACTTGGGGGAATGTTGTCTCATCTAACTAAACTTATATTCCTTATCATCCTAGTCCATCATCTTCATGTCTCCTTGCTATCATCCCCCATTACCCACCATTTTTAGCATTGATCTTGATAAGAATTGAGGTGTGATTTTATTATATTCTTTGATAAGTTCTTGCCATAGCACATTGTTTTACAACAAACTATCTATCCATATTACTATCACTTATGTCATATATTGTATCCATTTAATCCAACATCCTAAAAAACATTTGCAAAGTAGGGCATGTTTTCCTTTGCAACATAGTCCTTGGAGGTTATTTCCTTCCTTTTCATCAACTATTGTTAATCCTTTAACCCATCCATATTCCTACCCATTATCAATAATCCCTTAACCCATTGATCTTCCTTCCATCCCTTATCAACAATCCTTTAATCCATCCATCCAATTCATTAAGCCCCTTATTCTAAATCAACCTATCTTACGACCTTGTTTCTCAACTTGGTGCTCCCTTGCCATTAACTATCATATGGAGACAATAATCCCATCCAAAATAAACTAGATGTCATAATCCAATAGAAATATAGTGCAATCATCATAAGAAATCCAATTAAATCCTAATGTAATTAATCAAATGTTAGCAATCCTTATCCACACATGTTGTCAAGAGATCTATCTAATCATCCTAAAATCATGTGACAAATTTTTTCCCAACCTTATTGTAAATCTTAGTCAACTTAATCCAATCAACCATCATCATCATCGAGATATATATTCCTAATCCTCATGTTGTTTTCGGGATATATCATTCCCACATCAACAACACCATCTTTTATTTGTTCTTGAGATATATCATTCTATCAACAACACTATCATCATCAATCAATCAATCATCAATTTTCAGCTTAACTAGGGGCAACATCGTGTGTGTCTTTATAATCATTTTATGCATGCTTGCTTGGCTTGGCTTATGTGTATGGTATCATTTTTTCTTCCATTTGTATCAGCCATTATAACATAATTTTGATAATGACATTATGGTATTTCATATCATGGTGTTATAGGCATATATATTTTCTTGTGACTTCTAGTCCTTTTTATGCATTTGAAGCATCATCACCATGGTCTTTATATCATGGTGCATAACATCAAGTGCTATATAAAACATCAGGTTGCTCACATTGATTTAGCATGACTATCATTTCCCCCTCATTTGAATCTAAACAATTTTTCTCATCCTTCCCTTCCATCCATTTCAAGAGCCTAGCCATGTCCTTCATACCATGGGTGGTCCCACAATATTGGTTTACAATTTTTGGCCAAACTGGACACTAAACTGATTTTTTCTAACTAAATCTTCACTTTCGGGCACCTATAGTGGCTAAACTATGAGTAATTTGAAGATGATGCAAACTAGTGATTTGTGACATTTTCTCTGTAGATTCTAAATATATTTTTTCAAAATTTTTGGAATTAGATTGCACTTCTTTTATCTCTGAAAACTAGTTTTTATCAATAAACACCATTTTTAAGGAGTGATGCTCACTGTATACAACATAACTTTTTTCTATGAAGGATAAAATTTTTTTTTTTTAATTTAGATTTGTAACTACGATATCTAACCCTTTCATTTGGTTTCATAGTGTTTTATTGAATATTTTTCCTTAATCAAGTTTGAAATCAAACCAATTACAATTCAACATAGGCGGATCAGTATACAATATAATTTTTTTTGTATGTATTGAAATTCAATTTTTTAATTGGATCAAGGACATCAATACTTAGCCTACATATATTTTTTAGAATTTTATTTTGATAATTTTCTATTTTTCCACATGCGAATAGAGCTTGATTTTCTATGAAAACTTATGTTTGATCAAACTAAAAAAAAAATGTATAATAAAACCAAAACATATTAAAATTATATTTGATGGATAACTCGTTTCGAGGACTACCATCAACTAGTTGGTTATGTGAAGTCTCCTCCATTTTCATCCTCAACTCGAGCTTCAAAGGGAAAAATTCTCCATATTTTTGGTGCCAGAGGGGGAGAAGGGGGTAAAAGGGGGGTTTGAATGAATCCAGGTTTGAGTGAACCTCCATTGGAGTTCATTGAATCTGAGTTCATTCAGAACCCCCCTTTCTACAAAGTTTCTCTTTATTTTTTATTCTGGGAGATGTGAAATATGTGGGACCCTTCATTTAATAGGGTTCGCTCGAAGGGGATTTGTGCGAACCCTTATTGGGTTCATTCAAACCCTAAGTGTGTTTAAACCCCCCAAAACCCAAATTTTTTTCATGGAGGAATTTTTTGCAATTTTGCTTCCTTAATGGAATTGTAAACCAGTTTTGTGGGATCACCCCCACCTATCTTCTCGAGCGGGCATCATCTTATCCTCATTTTTATGAGCCCCAACTTTTTTCTCCATCCCATTCCACATCTATATTTTTATTCTTCTTTGAAATGGCATTGCTTCTCTCAATCAAAAAATCATCTCAAAGAGGGAAAATTTGTAGACACCTAAAATCATCCCCCAAATCTTAATTTCACACATCCTAATAGTCTTGATATCACATTAAAATATATAAATTCATTATCAAGATTTTATCCCAATTTATCATAATTTTCCCTAAATCCTAATCCATTTTCCCTAAGTCCTAAATACATTTCTTAAGTCCTAATTCCTAATTCATGTCCCCTTTCTACATGATTTAATTAATTTACTTGATTAAATCCCCCTCATAACCACCTAAAAATAAATTTAAAAAATTGAATATTTCTTTTATTTCTCACCACTCATCTCATAACTATCTCTCATAAATCAATAAATCAATTTAAAAATATCAATGTCTCCCCCCATCTCTCAACTACCCAACCAACTTGATCTTAGTCATCCATATCTCATTAGATCTCATTTGTTGATCTTCGTCTTATCAAGCCTATAAATCTACCCTCTCATGAGCCATTTTTAGGAGGAGGATCTTGAATTGTTGCAATGTCATGTTGTTGGTTCAAGCAACCACATTTACAACAATATGAGCACATCAAAGATTCAACCTTTTTGCTAAAATTTATTTATTTTATTTATGCATTTTGAATAATTTTGATTAATCAAAGGTCACATTTGGTGTAAATTTGAGGTTTTAATGTTTCATTTGAAATATTTATTTTGATCTATATTTTATGATAATAATCCTCATTATCACTAGAGATAAAAAATAAATCCATTAGTCATTTTTTATATTTGGGAGAATTTCATAATGGTTATATCAAAATTTATCAATAGAGCCAACCCTACCAAGCTTTCTTCTCTTCCCTACATCAACTATGATTTTTGAGGTTTGGCC
>VDFB02249048.1:0-16650 GCA_007258455.2 Sequoia sempervirens
TGATTGAGATTTAAAGCAGCTTTCTTCTAGAAGCTTTCTTTCTCGCTTTCTTTCTATTCTTGGAATAATCATTATCCATTCTTTGAGAAGAGAAAGAAGATAAGATGTAATAGTTGGCGTTTCCCGCTTTTTCTGCTTTCTAGGGTTTTATCTTTTTAGATTTAGTAATAAAGCTTGCTTGCTGAGCAAGCCCTAGATTGTGAAAGCAAGGAGATTTTAGGGTTCCCTACTCCTCTGCTTCTCTATAAATAAGAGCCTTTGCTCATTTAGTTTCTTTAACCATGCTAGTGAGGCAAGCGACTGTGTGCCTTCTATTTGTTGCTCCGTATTGTTCATTTGTGTTGTGATAAGCAAATTGTTGACCTCTTTGGCCAACAAGGGTTAATTGAATAGTTGTTTTTCTATTGTGTTAAGAATAAGTTTGCAAGCCTCCTTAGCTGCAATTTCTTGTTCAAGGCATGTTAGAAGTGAGCTGTTTTAGGGTGCGGGTAATGATCACTTGGGCCTCTTTTGCCTTGGTCCAAAATCTCAAATTTCCGTTATCTATGTTCTACTTTTATGATCTTTATTTCAGCTTGCAGTGAAGTGTGTAGGTGTTCGTTGAAAGAGAGATTATTGAAGTATTTTTGTCAGAAAATCTACCTTGTTAATTTCTAACTTCTCTTGCTCTGCTATTACTTGAGAGGTTAGGAGCGTCTTTAGTTTAAGTTAGTCGTAGTTGAACTTCTTATATCAGAAAATCTCAGCTGCGGCGTTTGTGTTTAAAAACCTTGTGCTCTAAGCTGATCAAAAATATAGGCAACTTAGTTTTAGTTTACTTTCTTTCAAACACCATCAGCACGAGGGAGCTTCCCCTCCTAATTTGAAGAGCAGTTTATCTGTGCATAGCTGTCCGTTTTCAAATCCGCATTCCAGAGGTGCAAATTTAAACGCCAACAATAACTTCTGTATAAAGTTATCTATCTGCCTAGCAATAAATCGGATGATATTTCACAACCTCTGAATTGCTTTCACTGGAGATGGCTCGTTCCCCAATGCCCTGAGACTTAAACCTTTGGCTCCCGTGCTCTGGTTGAAGACTTGATCAATTTTCAATACTCAATAACATAATGAGCTCGAATTACAATGAAGCCCTTATATTTTCCTCAAAAGTGCGAATTCCTTCAAAAAGGCATCATTAAAATAATTTGAACTTTTCTTTTATTTATTTCAATAGTGTCCGATCAAATTTTTAATTATAAAATATAATTAAAAATGGCCCCTCTGATGTTGGTCGACCCCTTCAGCAAAAACACTTAAGTTATAATATTTTAAAATATTATAATTTTATAATATAAGTGCCAAATAATTAATATTTAATTAAATCAATTAAATATTAATATCTCTCTCAATATATACCCGATGCACGAACCATCTGAAGCTGATGACTAAGGAAGTGATTCTGCACGTGACCAAACCAAACTGCTAAAAATAGCAGAGGTGCTCCGTTGAGTGCCAAGTACTGCTAAAAATAGCAATCCGAGCAAAAAGTGTCCGAATGAGCCCGAACGAAAGCCAACTGATAAAAATCTGACAACTGAAGCCAAGCCAAGCTCCATCAAGACCCTCTATCCATCCTATCTGACCTATGAGGGTGGCATAATAGGCAATCAAGTACTCGAGATGTCAACTAGAAGGGGACATGTGAGGATCACCTTCATCAACCAAAGTCTGCATGGGTACGCGCATCAGGGCAGTGAGGTGAGGAATGGTCTTATCCTAAAATATATGTTTGTCATTCCAAGCCTGCTCGATGTTCTCCAAGCGCGAGAGGATACTGGAAGCGTGCTGAAAAGAGGAGACAAGGTCAATCATGAACCTTTCAGCCTCAGCATGGACACCGCCTATCCACTTATCTCCCTTTTGAATAGCCTTCTTCATTTCTTCGAGTCCGCTGATCAACTCCTGTGGCAGCTCAGGTGGAAGTTCCACCGTTGGATTCTCTTGAGCACATGGATGTGCTAGATGCCGCACATATCCAACCAGTGCCCTATGCTCCTTCTTCAATTTCTTATACTTCTCATCCTTTCGTACCAGCCTATCCCTTAGTGCCTGGAAGGAACTTTCAGCCTCCTCAACAACTTGTGCTCCAGAGGGACGCCCTAATTCAATTGTAGTGACCGTGTAATTCTCTGGCATTACGTCACCTAAGTCATATTCCTCCCTCGGAATGGCAACATGGAGAGTGCGTGAACCAGCCTCATCAGTTTCCATCCTAGAATATTTCTTGGCTCTCTTCCTTTTAGGTGTCCCACTTGTTCTATTCAAGAGCTCCTCCATTTCTACTGCTGGGTCGGTGTCATCCTCCTGATCCCTCCTTATCGCGCGTGAGAGCCAGTTTGGAGCATTTCGCTGAGCACCATAGACAATAAGGGGCTGCTCCTCTGTTGCTTCAACCTCATGAACTTCTTCTTGAGCAACATTTGGTCGAGGCTCATCCGTCTCCATATGTTGACTATCCTCCTCATGACCTTGAACCTTAGGTTCCATAATACCTTCCTCCTCAAAAGTTGCCTCAAGTGCACGATCAAAGCGAATGTCTGTCTCCGTTTCTTCTCCTTCTAGCTGATCGACACTCTCAGGAGCATTGGCACTCTAACTGTCCAGTTCCCTTGATAACGGCTGGTTAACTTCTCCAATTTCCTGTTCTTCATTCACTCCAGCCCTCTGATTTGCAAACATCGAGAATTCATGTACGTTGGAGGATTGAGCCAACAACTGAGTAGGCGATGTTTCCTCTGTCCTCTGAGGTTCAGGCTGAATTGGTTCTTCCTGCTGTTGCGGCTCTGCAGCTTGGGCAATTTGTTTCCTCTTCTTTGCCGACACTGGTGGCCTCCGATCGCCCATGAGATTGTACGAGAGGGCAATTGATCTTCTCTTCAGCCTGTGAAGATGCCCATCCACCCAACTCCTCGTGAAGGTCAAGACAGGCATAGACAAAGTGTCTAAGTCTGTAATCTCTGGCTCAGCCCAATCCGGTGGTGGGATTGGCGTGTTCTTTATTGACTCATAGTCTGGGTGAGTAAGTCTGGCATCCTCATCAACTTGGTCCGGGACCTGGATCACTTCGCACTCTCTGATTAACTTCAAAGGCAATCTAAGAACATTCTTCTTTTGACTTCATCTTCATCTCCTACATTCTCCCAAAAATCCTCTAAGTGAGCCCTGTGCCTATATTCCTCACCCTGCACCGTTCCAATATTCCCTCGAGGATCAAAGTCCTGCTGGCTGGTATGGAGAGTGAGGTGATAAAACTGCAATTCTTCTTCTGCCTCCCTAGCTGCTTGCAAAGAAGGGCACTCCTCAAGCGAGTTTCCCAAAACAATAGGGAAGTGCAAACCTCCTTTCTTCTTCCTTCTTATAATCTTGTCATAGGCCACAAGTTGCCTAGACACTTCGAGCATTATCATTCTATTAGTGGGGTATCTTGGTAATCGGTAGGCATATGAGTGGTGCCCCGACAACCTTAAATAAGTGAACTTTGGGAATTGGACAAACCAAAACCCGTACTCCTCGATCAACTCATGTGCCTCCTTAGATATTCTTTGCTGCAATCTCTGCTGAAGAGTCCTCGTGATGTACATTGTGAAGGTGTCGTTCACCCTTTTGAAGTGAGAGGTGCTCATGAGATGCAACTGCCTGCATGCTTCATGAATCTTGAATTGATTGGATCCACACCCAATTGGCTCCTGGTACGCCAGCCCCTTATATCTTGTCATTCGAGCCAACATGTAGATGACATATGAGCTCATGTAGAACGTCTTCGTTCTCCTTAGATTCTTGAACTGCTCATTAATGTTATCATTGATCATCTATGCCCAATCCACATATTCTTTTCCTTCAAGTACCACGCTGATATAGAAAAACATCCATGGCTCAAACGCATATGCATGTGGGCTGCCATTAACCCGGCTGAGCAACATGATTAAATCACAATATTCCTGCTTAAGTTCTTTTGAAATAATTTGCCTTGGCAGCTTGGCGCCAGGAGGCTATGGCTTCCTCATCCACGTAGTGTTGATCCTCTTAGCCCACTTATCAAAAGATGTAGCATACATCTTATCCGCTCTCCTTGGACTTGTACAACATTTTGGACTTGTACAACATTTTGTCATTGGCCAGGATCCCGAATGCTTTGCTAATTGCATCAGCTGCGAAATTTTCCAACAGCTTGCCCTCTGGAGAAACAATCGTCCGGTGGTCTGAATTGTAGTAATTTGCACACTCCATAATAAGCTTTGGACATCGAACTGTTGGCGGGAAACCGGCTAATGCATACAACCCGCTCTTCACAATGTTGTGCGAAATCACCGACGGAGGATTACCACCTTGCCCATATATTCTTCTCTCGAAGGCCTCGAGGTTGAAAGAACCGATGTTGGTGTCAGTCAAACTTCCCAGCTTCGATACAAACTTGGACTCCGGAATAAAAGACTTCTTCAATTGTTTGATAATAGCCTGCCTGGAAGCATTTTCTTTGCCAGCTTCAACATTTCCAGCTCTGGCTCCAGCCTTGCTCGTTCGAGCAACATCTCCTCTTCTACTTTCAGCCATCTGCAAAACAAAAAGCAAGCATTATAATTCTAACTTTTAAAAATAAATTTCCGTGAGATGGTTGGCAAGTGGAGTTGGCTTCAGTAGTAAAACTCCAACTCCAAACCTCGAGAAATACAACTCCGAAATGAAAACTCCGAGCTTCAGCAACTTGCAGCAATAATACTTTCAGCTCCTCGAAAAATCAAACTCAGCACTTCGAAAAATCAAATTCAACACTTCTACTTCAAATTTTACTTCTTCTCAGCACTCAACACTCTCAACTTTCAGCAATTCTAAATCTCAGCAACTCCAGCAATTTCAACTTTCAGCATTCAAAGAAATAATCCAACTTCAACAACTCTCAAACTTAGCAACTCAGAAAAATAATTTTCTCAACAATCTCTCACTCACTCAGCAATTACTCACAGCTCAACAATCACTTTCAGCCTCGGCACAAATTTTATCTCTGCAATTTTGTGAATAGAAATGAAAAGCTTCAAAGTTTTTATAATTGAAAGCTGGTGCCCGGTTTAGCAAATGCCATAAATTCACTTCGCCATGACTTAGAAATTTTCCAATTTTAGGAGAGAATATTCCCAGTTATCATGCAGTCG
Source organism: Sequoia sempervirens (assembly GCA_007258455.2). Classification (NCBI taxonomy): domain Eukaryota; kingdom Viridiplantae; phylum Streptophyta; class Pinopsida; order Cupressales; family Cupressaceae; genus Sequoia; species Sequoia sempervirens. Next base: position 5,190 of record VDFB02249048.1, read on the forward strand.
TCATAGAAATTGGCTATTATCAGAGATTCTTATTTGAATTTAAAATTTTCCCTCCTCGACTGCCAGTTATTTCCAGTTGACTGAAGTAATTTCGAGAAATTTATTAAAATTCACTTTAATATTAAAAATCTCATCCTTTTAAAATGGCGTATATAGAATTTTAAATTTAATTTTAACACCATTTAATTTCACTCGAGAAATTTTATTCATCTTGTTAAGCCTTAGAAAAATCGTCATGAGCTCCAGTACTTTAAAATTGCTAGGAAAAAATTATTTTCCATCCAAAATAAATTTTCCCCATGATAAATATCTCCCAACTTTAGAAAATCTCATGTGTCTAAATGAAGGGGGGAATTTTATTTTTAAACCTTTGGAAAATAATTTAATCAAACTTTACTTAATTTCTCCAACTTGGGCGAATTTAATTTTACTTGCCTAGAGCAAATTTATTTTATTTCCAATGTCTTCAAAAACAAATTCCTCATTCAATCAACTCAATTTTCTTTATGCAAATGACTTCTCCAGCCAAGGCGTAAATAGAATAATTTCCAACTTGTCATACTTTAATCATCATGAGTTTTAATTCCAATGCCTTTTAATTTATTTCCCAAGCCAAACTCAAACTTAGGCATATTTGATTATTTGATTTCCCACACTTTGAATGTTCTTGATTTTATTCTCCAGTCTAGGCGCAATCAAAGGGGTGTGCTTTAAATTCCAACACTTTGAGTATTCTCTAACACCCTTTCTAACTAAGGCGCAAATCAACCCTTGGGTTTTCACCTTTTAATATTTGCCTTAGAAAAAATTTAAGTTCTCCCCTTTCAAGCTCTGGGCGCATTTGAACCCTTGAGGTTTCAATTTAAACACTAGATGTCTTTTATTCTCTCCACTCTAGCTTGAGGCGCACTTTAAAGGGTCTCTTTCCATTTTTCACGCCTTAGAAATTTTTAAACCCAACTTCTTCTTGCTGAGGCGCATTTCACCATGTGAGCTTTCAGTTTCACATCACCTAGTAAAAAAAAAATCTCTTTAGATCATCCTCTCCTTAAGGCGCATATGATACATCAAGTTTTCACCTTGAACACTTAGAAAAAATTTCCAATCTTCACTCTTTACTTTAGGCGCATTTGAACCCCTGAGGTTCCAATTTAATGACTTAGATGCTTTTCAAATGCCTTCCAGCCAAGGGCGCATTTAGGAGGTCCAACTTCCAATTTTCCATACGTTTTCAAGGCTTCCTCCAAGTTTGGGGTGCACATGGAAGGTCAAGCTTTCAAATCCCTTCACCTTTGATGGGCGCATTTACCATGGGGAGCTTCAAGTTTTATACACTTAAACTTTTAAATGATGCTCTTCACCAGTCCAAGCGCAAATGAGGGGCTCTGCTTCAAATTACACATGCCTTAGAAAATTTTCAAATCAACCCCTCCTGTCTGAGGCGCAAATCAACCCTTGGGCTTTCACCTTAAATGACTTAGCCAAATTCCTAAATCCTACATTCCACTAGGGCGCATTTAGGAGGTTGTATTTTCATTCTTCAACACTTAGAATATTTTCCGTCTCTTCCTTGAAGCTAGGGCGCATTTAGGGTGTTGAAGTTTCAGTTTGCATGACTTAGAATATTTTTTAGCTCCTCTTCTTCTCAAGGCGCATTTGAGAGCCCTTGCTTTAAATTTTCTCATACTTAGAAAGATTTCTATTCTCACTTCTCCTCAAGGCGCAAACTCATGGGTAAGCTTTCATTTGGGGGCGCATTTCAAAGGTGGTACTGTTATCACCTGACTTTGCACCCTTGTTGAACCTGATGTTCAACACCTCAGTGTAACATGGGAAGACCTCTAAAGCTATGGGTCACTTGTTAACAGAGGTCAACCTCCGGAGAAGGCCGGCTTCCTTTGGTGTCACCTAAACTACTGATTCTGCAAGGGAAAAGGGAGAAGGAGAAAAACACTAAAAATGAGGAAAACACTATATCTAGGTGATGCACCGAATTTACTAAGGAGACACATAACACAGTTCACACACACACAATTCGATCAATGACAGAAGCTTAATTATACACAACTCAATCACATACGTTTTCTGCATAAACATTTCATGAAAAGGTTCATATGGCTACACTCCTAGAAGGAACGGATAATTTCACAACTAGAGAATACTGCACTTCGAACACATCTCAACACCTGCAAAAATACATATTGCTCTACAGAAAGGTGCTGAGATAAGACATAACCACAAGGAATTATATAGTTTCACAAGCAATTTGATCAATTATACGAATGCACACAGTTTAATAGAGAGATTGAAAAGGTAAAGTACTTATACTCATTGATTTTAATGGTGAACACTGATATAAATGTCTGTCATGAGTTACAAAACTCGGTATTTTTCTTCTGAGGACTACCAGAAGTCACAAAGCAGAAATATACAAGTAAGAACTAACTACGGAAAAAGGCAAAATTGCCATATAAACAAAAGTGTGTCGGCCCCTCAGGGCTTACAAAATATCAGGCTCAGAAAGATCCATCCTCAGATCTTTTGGATGAATTAAATGTTGCACCCTTGCGTGTCCTGGCTGTGTGTGTCGGTGAAGAGCTACTACCTGGAGAAGCCTTCCTCAGATATTTTGAAGCTACCGGGTGTATTTACTTCTGGTCCCTGTGTCCACCTACTGAATCCCCCTGTTGAGTGCCTTGAATGCTCCTAAGTCCAGAAACAGACACACGTTGTATTCATCCCGCGTTGACATTCTCCGCTCTGCCACGGCTCGCCTCAGCTCCCCCTGGTTGGTCGAGTGTTTTCCACGCTGGCTCTGCAGCTGGTCAAAAGTCTTTTGAAAAGAATTGCATCTCGGCAAGACACTGAAAGTGTCTTGCCAATGCGATTATATCATTCGGCAACTATCGGCGTAGTACGTGACAGTCGATGAGAGTTCATATCGAGCTTGATCAGTCATACCGATACCACTGAGGCCGTCGGTAAAACACAATTCTGTCGCTGGGACATCATGGCGAAATCTCCACCCTAAGCGAAAGCATCTGTTTCAGAGAGACCCACTACACTCGGCGAGACCTCCTGGCGATGACCCCTCGTTGTCTGCTCGAGCTCACTTCATTTCGCCGAGACTCTCGCTGAACTCCTTCATTCTCTCGAGCTCACTTTGTTTCCTTCGGCAAGACCGTGACAAGTAGGGGAAACATTTCAGCGAGGTCCCCAGTCATACCGATCTAGGCCTGAGCCCCTTTCATGTCAGTGAGACCCCACTGCATTCGGCAAGACTATATGCCAAAAGGTTGTTACGCCGAAAAGCTTATTGTTGTAGGGGGAACTTCGTCTTATCGCCGGGACATCTCAGCGAACCCAGCTCCTACACCAAAAGCCGTCATCTGCATCCAAGGCTCCTCAATATGTCGGCGAGACATCGGAGTCGGGGAGACCTTACCCCGACTTGAATGTTACGCTGAAGGCTCTGTTTTCCGGCAAGCTCCCTTTCATGTCGACGAGACTCCAACTGTTCGCTGGGACCCTTCACCGAGCGTCAGAAGCTATCCCGAAGCCCTTGTTCGCCATGAGTCTCCCCGAACTCACAATTGAATGGCCTATCGGCCAGAGAAATTCACACGGTAAGAGGTCATACCGAACCCTCAATGTTATAGCGATAGGCTCTGCAGCTTCGTTCAACAGGACAAAAACTTAGGTCACAACGACTTGTTCAAAACGAAAGGTATCAAAGCAGCCAGTCGGCCAAACAGTGAAGATGTCATGCCAACCTGGCTCTAATGGAGGCTGAGCGTAGAATGTTGAGGCTTGTTTCGAACAGAGCAGGCCTCCCAACTGAATTCCTTGTGAAATGTCACCAAATGTATGAAATAACCCTTAATGGAGACATCCCATTTGGCCCTTTTGAACATCTGCAACATAGATGCCTTGCTTGATTGAGCCTGAGGATGAAAATTAGGTAACATTTCTAGCGACCTTTGTTGGATGTTTGCCTGCTAAACATAAAACCAGTAGCCTAGGCCTATCCATTGGGCATGGAGTCATTGGGACAACTCAAAAAATAGAAAATCAAAATAGTAAGTGCATGGTGACAACTCGTTTGAGATTCTTAGAACACAATAGGTTACCAAAATGACAAAACAGGAGAAACTAAAGAGAAATTATTTACTGTGCTGAAACGACACTTAGGGAAAACATAAAACCTAACGTAATATGTACAATGGAGAACTTATCAAACCTCAAAACAAGGCTTGAGGTGTATCCCATTGACTGGGATAGGAAGCACCTCACCCTCAGTTGTGACCAGTTGGTAAGCGTTGTGTTCCTTGCGGTCCTTGACAATAAATGGACCCGTCCATATGTTATCAAACTTGGTGTGATGGTCGGGCCTGCTTTTTAGAACGTCCCATTTCAGCACAAGATCTCCCACCATGAAATCTCTTGATCTAGTTTTCTTATCAAATGTTATCTTAGTCAGGATTTGCTGACGTTACATGTTCTTCATAGCCTTATTCTTGGCTTCTTCTAACTCCATCAGTTGAGTATATCTTAAGGCAAGTGGATCAGACTATTCAAACAGGACTAGCTGACTGGCAATGTCCAAGGCGGGCAGCTCAGTAGAGATAGGTAATTTCGCTTCTTTACCATACACCAACATGTAAGGCGAGTTCCCAATCACCTTCTTAGGGGTGATTCTGTCTACCCAAAGAGCAGTTTTTAGCCTAGCATGCCAATCCCTCTGATTGCTTTGTAGCGTCCTTTTGATAATGTTAATCAAATTTTTATTAGTGGACTCTGCAAGTCTGTTGCCCTGAGGATAATAATTGGATCTTGTGTTCAAATAAATGCCCTTCTTCAATGCCCAATCAGCGACCTTCAAACCAACAAATTCCAAGGCATTGTCAGAAACTATAGAATCTGGGACTCCAAATCTGCAAACCATGTCTTCATAAAAATTCAGCACTGCTACTTCATTGGCTTCCTTTAGAGGAAAAACTTCTGTCCATCGTGTAAAGTAATTTGTTGCTGTGATAATCCACCGATGGCCTGCACTTGACGGTGGGTTAATTGCCCCTATGAAGTCAATTCCCCACTTCATAAACAGCTGCTCTATCTGAATTGGTTGCAATGGCAAAGCAGCAAGCTTTTCTTCGCCCGAAAACAAGGCACATTTGGAACATCTCCTAACATATGTGTGTGCATCTCTGAACAAGTCAGGCCAATAATAGCCTGCTCTTAAAATCTTATAGGATGTTGTCCTTGCAGCATAGTGACCTCCAGAGGGTCCATCATGGAACTCATGTAGTATTTTATCCACTTGGTCATTATCAATGCACCTGAGTAGCACTCCACTGCGATCCTTCCTATACAACACATCATCAATCAAGACAAAGGGAATAGACTGAAGTTGGTAGTACCTCCTCTTTGTTCTGTTCAGATTAGGTGGACATTCCCCAATTCTCAAGAAATGTGACATTTCCCGCAACCAGCTGGTAGCTTCATCATCTGCTGTCCCAATATTGACCAAAACTGAGTCTCGTTGATCCTCTACTATTGGGAAGTCTTCATTAGCCAGTTGCTGGCATAAACCCTTACCCCTTACCAATTTAGTGACCTGAATATCCACATCATACTCCATAAGTCTTGTGATCCATCCAGCCCGTTTTTCACTTAAATCTTTGCTGAGTAAGAATTCCTTTACACTGGAATGTGCCACTAGAAGATGAATTTTGTTGTGAGACAATAAATGTCTAAATTTCTTCAAAATTTTCACAACAACCAGCACATGTTTCTCTACAAAGGTATACTTCTGCTCATAGTCTTCCAAACCTTTACTGAAAAAAGCAATGGGCTGCTCCAACCCTTCTACACCCTTTTGCATCAAGATTGCAGAGATTACATCAAAACTACCAAAAGCATAGAAGGTAAAATCCTTACTGAAATCTAGGTTGACTAATGTTGGGGCTGAAGCTAACGCCTCCTTGATCTTTTGAAAACTGTCCCTTGCTTCTCGGATCCACCTGAACTCTACACTCTTCCTTAACATAGCTGTAAGGGGTTTTAGTAAGGCTGCTATATTAGGAAGAAATCTTCTGACAAAATTAATATGACCAATGAAACTCTGAAGTCCTTTCTTATGCGGAGGTAAAGGCAGCTCTAAGATTGCTGCCACTCTTTTAGGATCCATTGTAATTCCCTTCTTAGATACTACATACCCAAGAAGATTTCCTTCATGGACAGAGAAAACACATTTCTTGGGGTTTATGATATACCAAACTCCCGACAACGTTCAAAAATTTCCCTTAAATGGTCAATGTGATCAACTGCCTTCTTGGAATAGACAGTGATATCATCAAGATATACTAAAACAAACTTATACATCAAGTTGCTAAAGGCCATGTCCATAGCCTTTTGGAAGGTTGCTCCAGCGTTAGACAAACCAAATGGCATCTTCCTATAGGCCATTGTACCCCACTTGGTAGTGAAGGCAGTTTTAAATTGATCTTCCTTTACCAAAATCTGGTTATAACCAGAATACCCATCTAGTAAACAAAAACGTTCAGAACCTGACACACATTGAAGAATCTGCTCTATAGACGGAAGAGGGTGCCTGTCCTTCAACGAAGATTTGTTCAAGTCTCTAAAGTCTACACATAATCTAAGCTCTCCGTCCTTCTTCCTGATAGGAACTAGATTTGCAACCCAGCTAGTATGCTTAATGGGAAAGATAATCCCACTCTCTATAAGTCTGAAGACCTCTTTCTGCATTAGTGGCTCCAGTTTGGGATTAATTGGCCTCTGTTTTTGCCTTATGGGCTTGGCCGTTGGCTCCAATTCTATTGTATGCCGTGCAAGACGTGGATCAAATCCCTTCAAATCTCTATATTCCCAAGCGAATATATCAATGAATTCTTGGAATAATTGCAGAAAACACTGCTTTTCAATAGCAGTATTTATTTTCCCTATCCTGAGGCTTCTCTTGGGTGCAATCTCTAAGTCCTCATAATGATATTGTTGAACCAGTAAATTGGCCTTGTTACTTTTAACCTGATCGTTAGAGTTAAAAAATACTTTCTAAGGTAACCAGACCCTTAGGCAACTTGTTCTTTAATTGCAGTACCTGGTCTCCATACTGCTGTTTGATTCTCTCCTGGTTCGATACTCCAAACACATCTTCTTCAAGTAGAAACTGCAGAATCTGCTCATCGCTCTCAAAGACCTGCCAGTTAACATTGTTATCGGGCATGGAAGGCCTGATAATAACCTTGATATGCTGCTGATCAGACTCCTTGTTTATGCTGTTCGGAATATCAAACTGAGCTCCCATAGTTGCTAATCTATCAGCATGCTAATTCTAATTTCTTGGAATTGAAATGATATTGAAGGCCTCAAAATCCTCAATGAGGTCCCAAACCCTGTGCTTATACAATTTAAGAACATTATTTTTAACAGCATTCAGACCTCTAACCTGATTTACTACCAATTCACTGTCCCCATACACCTTCAAACACTTAATTCCACGTTTCCTTGCGCATTCCAGCCCTTGAATGAGACCTTCGTATTCTGCTGTGTTATTAGTGCATGAAAATGTAAACCTAAAGGCTGCATAATATCTTTCAGCTCTTGGGGAAGCTAATAATGCACCCCCACCAGCACCATTCCTGCTCCTTGAGCCATCAAAAAACATTTGCCAAACTTCATCTTGCTGATCACAAACATTCCCTGACTCCTTAACCAAGTTAGGCATCACTATATCAGCTTCTTGAAACATGTAGTTGCCCATACCAGCATCTGACACCAAGTCACTCTTAGCACTAGAAGTCTGGCCTGCTGCCCACTCATCTAGAAGTATATCAAGAATGTCATCGACAGCAATGCGAGGATCAAAGACAGCAGCATGCTCATCTTGCTCAAAAATTACGCAATTGGCATTCATTACACTAGGCACATAAGGTTCTATATTGTCTTTTGCAAGTAGCTCAGACTTAATGGTTACTCTAGTTGTTGTACCCCAAAATTAAAATTTTTGTTACACTTAGACATTTTGAAGAAATGAGTAAAGTCTTTTAAAGCATCAAAAGGTCAAAATTTGGGTGTGCATGTCTTGCATAGAGGGTTAAAACACAAAATTTTCAATTTCGTGATGCAGATTACTGCTAAGAGCAGCTTAACCTACAAAACCGGATCTCAGTTTTTCATCCCTAAATTTTAGGCTGCTATTTTAGAAATTTTCTCGAAATATTATTAACATTTTCAAGGTTTTCACGGGTTTCTTTCGAAAGCGGATCTGGCAAAATTTTTCTAAAAATAGAAAGTTGGTCCGATAGGGTCCGAACGATTTTGATTAGCCAAAATGTGTCCAGTATGGTGGTGCGTTTAATCTTAAAATAATCAGTTTTGCCCTACTGGGTCTATTCAGCTTTTTCAGAAGCATATCTGGAGTTCCGAGGTCATCAATGGAGGTCATCCGACTGCCAGGCGTTAATTTTAGCATTCAAAACTTCCAGCAGAAAGTGAAATGATGAACATGCACGAGGATCGAGGAAGAAAAGTGAAAAGTCATGAAAATTTTCTAAGTCTGCTAAGTTTGGGCGCCCCAGTTGAAGAAAGGCGCCCACCTTTTCAGGGTGCCAGATGAAGGAATTAGGGTTACGGTCTCCAATGGAAGTTGCTCAGTTTTCAGTCAGCTTCGCGATGGATATCCCCGTCAGAGCATCCGATGATCCAGTCTCCGGCAAATTCAAGTCAAAGTAGAAGGTATGAAGTGAAAATCTGAAACTTGAAGTTGAATAAATTAAGAATTTTTCTAAGTCTGGAGAAACTGGGCGCCCTAAGAAGAGAAAGGCGCCCAACTTTTCAAGGATGCAGACAGAGGAATTTGCAGTCAAAGTTACAACGGGAGGTCTTCAGAATTCAACTGGCTTTGCAGTGAGCTATTCAGCACGACAAACGGAGCTCGCAGTCATCAGATTCAAAAGGCTGAACAGAAGGTCCGACGAGAGGTAAAAAGAGAAATTCAAAGCAAAAGTAAAAAAATCAAAAAATAAACTAAGTGTTGGTAAACTGGGCGCCCCCAGCCAAGATAGGCGCCCAACCTTTTGAAGGGTAAAAATCCACTTTTTGACAAACGTACCTCCAGAGCACCCCCCTTCATTCTTCGTCAGCTTCGCGATGAGCACAGCCATTCAGCAATCCGACGCCCGGAGCTCAAGATTTAACGAGATCGTCTGCGGAAGAGAAGTTAATGAAGAACTTGGAAATCAGGAAAATGGCTAACACTGAAGAAACTGGGCGCCCCTAGAAGGAAAAGCCTCCCGTGAATTCGGAGGTCGAAATCAAGTTTTTAGCAGGAGGTGCCTCCAGAACATCTTCAGAATCAGTCCGGCTCCGCAGTGAACCACTCAGCTCGCCTGTCGGGTAAACCTATCAACGGGAAATCAGTGGCGAAGTGGCGTGTTAAAATGGAGGAAAGTTGAAAAAGTGGAAATTTTGACTAAGTCTGGTGAAGTTGAGCGCCCCTCTTGAAGAAAGGCGCCCAAATCTTCATGCCTTAGAAGATTTTTGAAGATTTTCAAAATTTCAAAATTGCAAAGGAAGAGGGTGGCGTCCAAACTTGAGAAGATGAGATTTAGGGTTTTTGGAATAAAAGCAGAAAAAAAAAACAAAACCTAAATCAAAACCTAAGTCTATTTAACTCTTCTTTTCAATGTATTTTTCATTATTTTTGCAGGTAGCATCCAGAGGAGAAAGTTGGAGCAGCAAGTTTGAGAAATTTTTGTGATTCAAGAATCCATAGTTGCTGGTTTTACATCAGATTTTTCAGACCAGCGAGCATAAACCATTGTTCTTTCAAGCTTTTTGTTCCAGAAGATCAAATTTTTCAAGCAGAAGGCCAAGGCTTTCAATTTTTCAGTCATCTGGGTCTTTTTGCCTCTATCTTCTGAAGAATTTTTCAAAGACTTCATCAAGTTGCAGCAAGTGCTTTTATCTTGCATGTCAGTGAAAACCTCAGTGCATTCAAAATTCAAACATCTGGGTCCTTTCCAATCAGTCTTCTGAAGAAAACCCATATCGCAGCTTTTTTTCAAAAACCTAGGGTTGGCTGCTTTTTCGATCAAACGTCAGAGTTTTGCAATTTCAATCAACTAGGTACATTTCTAATGATATTCTGAACAAAACCCAGATGCCAGCTTTTTTCGGGAAAAGTTGAAGAAATTAGGGTTTGCTGCTTTTTCAGCCAAAATTCGAGATTTTCAAAAACGGACGATCTGGGTTGTCTTGTATCGTCATTCTGAACACAACCCATATCTCAGAAAAATTTCTCAAAAATTCGTCCGTTGAAGCACAAAAATCAGCATTCTAAAAATAGAAATTGCACGAGACTTGTCTGAATCAGGGCGAGTTTACAGTCATTCTTCAAGTTTTCTGAAATGGAGTATACTCCTAATGTTTTCAAGTCCGAATCAGCACTTTTTCATAATTACATCAAAACAGCTGAGACAGACTTGCATCATGTCAAGCCGGTGTTCGACCTACACGCCTTGGAGAGAGCAGGCAACGCTTCAATCAAGAACCTGGGTCATTCTGGACTCCTCGCAGCAGCATCTATTCCTATATCAGTTCAGAGCCTTGAGTTCGTAATCGCTTGCATTAAGCATTACAACCCGGCTACTAGGGAGATCCAGTCAGCGGATGGCAGGTTGATTTGCAGTTTAAAGCCTGATATGGTTGAAAAGTGTTTTTCCATTCCCCATGGCACGAAAGTGTAACTCTTCGAGGATAGTGTGAAAAAGATGTGGGAATATGCATAAAGAACAAATCACGACAAAGAAGATTGCCGAGATGGATGAAAACATAAGACATTGCCCAAGAATGTCGGGCGAGGGGAGTTCAAGGACAAGGTTGCCATCATCATCACTTTGCTCAACAGGGTCACTGGTTCCGAGGATGCCACCAAGTTCCAACCTTGGATGTTTTATGCCATACCTCACATTATGAAGAAAACTGAGTTTTATGACTGGCCTACTTTGATTAGTGACTGCCTACATCAACAAATAACAGAATATTTCCAGTTTCATGTATTTCACATGGTGTCATATCTAGTCTATTTGGTGGCCTATCAAGGTCAATTCAGAGGATTGAACACCGAGGGGTCATTGAGCGTTCAACACATATATAATTATTATCCTCAGCTGGAGTTCACAAAGTCGTTGCACCACTACAAAAGGGTGAGCGAGGCATTCTTGATGTACACGGTGCGTGACTTAGACAATGAATTGCACGTCCGCATCTCTTCAGTTGCCAGGGCAGCAATGGCCGAATGGGCAGATTGGTTTATACAGTTTCCTACCTTTACCTATCTCAGGGTTTATGGTTATTCAGGTGCCCCGCTCATGTTGCCAAGGTATCCATCAGACGAGGTCATCTTCATGGAATTCTTGAGGCAAGCTCACGGTGT
>VDFB02249049.1:0-15587 GCA_007258455.2 Sequoia sempervirens
AAATCATTGTCATTGTCATCATTGCTCAAGATACATAATCTCTTCTATTACTAGCTTGTCAAGTGATGGGATTGCTAGATATATATACTACTTCTTGCTTCAGAAAATGAGTTCAAAAGAGGTATAAAAATTAGAGAAAGACACCGAACCTTTTTTTTATGCTTTTATATTATTGTATCAGACTTTCAAACTATGCCATTGTTCAACCTTTCTATTCTTCTTATGTTTTTTGATAAAACATTGATACTATGCCATTATTGTCCTGAATTTTTCATTTGCAAAACTTCTATGATTTTAATACAAGTTTGCTAGTTTCGATCATGTCTTTGACTCATCTTTTTAGTGACTGTGAAAATTATTTTATGTCATTAGATGAATTGTTCGGATCTTTATATTTAATTTTTGTTATTTTTGGAACCTAGAAAATTACTGATCAAGCCCTTAAATTGAATCCCCAAAGATATATTTACTATGCTTATATCTACCCCTTGGTGCATCACCTTAGTTAGAACTTTATTTTTTATATATATGCTTCCTTTTCCCATTCCAAAACCCTAATTACAGAAGAATCCAACTTCTTTAAAAACCCATAGGTCACTTAGTTTAGCGCAATTGGTCCCCCCATTAACTGAGTTTCCCATAAAGGCTATTACCTTGCCAATTTTTGGCATCAATATTGACCACTTTATTTTTCATTGATTTGAGTACTAAAACAAGTCCAATGGAGCACAAATGTATAACCTCTCTAATCACATCCAATTAGTTATCAAACCAGGCTTATCAGTTCAAAAAAAATCTATCATGAATTCTACTCAATATAAATTATATAACCCATTTATCATAAAAACAAAAATTTGGGAATCCATTCCACATATCCATTTTCTTCGCAGTTAGGTTTTGATATTCTGGTTTAAGGGAAAAGTTACATCTAGTAAGTTCCTTCTCCCATACCTCTCCTAGCTTAGAATTATTATTTTAGATTCCAATTTGGAATGAATGTAAACCCTTATATCTTCTATATGTAAAAAACCATATGTAACCTTAGAAAATGCACCTATCTGATCAACCTTCATGGATTTAACAAGATGCTTCTTAAACTTGGGTCATAGCATATTAGTAGCCTCAAAAACCCTTGGTGTAGCCATTTCTAAATGAATTCAAATTTATTTCAACAAAGTTCTTTGTGAAGCTAGGGTAACAATGACTTGTAAATACATTTCCCTTCACTTTTCTGATTAGGGTTTGAATGTACCAAATCCCAAATCGCTTTGATCACTCCAAATATTTTCTTTGTTGCTTCTCTCCTTCTCAATGCTCATTGTTAATGAATTTGGATAAGTAAAACCACTTTATGACCTTTTTGAATTCACCTAAATTCACATTGAATCCTTCAAACAATAAAGCTAGTAAACCTTTCACTATGTTCACAATCACCTTCAACTACTATGTAATCTTCCACATTTCGACATTTTCTACTGGAATTTTCTCCAAAGGATCAAGCATGTCGATCTAGGTGAAGCATAAACAACATTTATTTTGGAAAGGAATAAATGGTTTCCATTAAATATCCCCTTGAGCCAAAGATCTCAACTTAGTTTCTGGAGGAAACATCTAAACTAGATGTTGGTCTAGATTCATCCTTAACCTTGGTCTCTTCCTTCTTTGTTTCTATTGGATCAATCTTTTGTATTGGATCATTCTTTTTTACTAAATTATCCTTCTTCATATTTATTTTCTACAAAACATGGAAATGTGTCCACATCTATTGCAATTGTAACATATGACATTCTTCTGACTAGTATTCCTTCCATTGATTCGAGATCTATATTGATTAGATTTATGTCAAAATCTATAGTTTGTATAATAGTAGCCATTGAAAGATTGAACTATTCTACCACTATTATAGCCATTCATCAATTTTATTCTACACTCATTAGCTCTATGGCCATATTTCTTGAATGTAATACATTTACCAGAAAAAGGTGGACCATTTTGATTCATTCTGCTTCTACATTCCATAGCCTTATTTCCATATTTATTGCATGAATAGCATAAACAATTAAAATATGGGTAGCTTTTTGCATTTTTATTGTTTGAATGATGGTCTTCTACCTACATTCCTTTGATTCTGGATCTACTTTCCATTGTTCTTCTTTTCTTCATTTTTTGATGTTTGATTTGATTTTGAACTTTCATCGCTTTCAAATCCTAAACCTTCTTTATCTTTAGAGCCTTTTTTATTTGCAATAACTTCATCAAGCTTTGTAGAACTCATCTTGAATTTTTCTGCATTACTCCTAGCTTTCTCTAGATCTGAAATATGATTCACAACTTCTTGTTCAAGCCTTGTGTATTCTTTATATTTTCTTTTCACCATTTTATTCAAGCATTCTCCATCTCTCTTTCTTTCTTCAACTTGCACCTTTAGATAGGTAATGGTTTTACTTTCTTTCTTTAATTGGTCACTGACTTCATTATTATTTTCTCTGAATTTATTAATTTTCTCCCTAAAATTTCTAATGCATTTATTTTCTTCTTTGACATTTTCCTTTGGATTTCTATTTTCACCTTCATTTCTTTCAAGATCTTCAAGGGCAACTTTGAGTTCTCCATTCATATAAAATATACTATCTTCTTCTATAGAACCAATAATAGGAATCTCTTCTAGAGGAGTAGGTAGTCTTCTAACAACCATGTGTTCAACCTCCAAGATCTTCCCTAAAAAATTAAGCTCCTTCAAAGGAACCATGTTCTAATACCAATTTTTCAACACTTGGAATACTAAGAGGGGGGTGAATAAGCATTATTTTAAATGACTTAAACAGTTAAACATCCAATAATTATAGAAAATTCAATTTTAGTAATAAAATAAAGCCTGAAAACATCTAGAAACAACACATGACACATGAACACCATGATTTTTTATGTGGAAAACCCAAAATGAGAAAAACCATGACGAGGATTAGCTCACAATATATTATAACCCATTATAGTATATTATAGAAGTGATCACTACAGGTGGACTCACTACCCACTGAGAAAAGAAAAGAGATAGAAGAGATTGTGGAACATAGCCAACTATTGAATTGTTACAAAGTGCATCTACAATATGATAGAATATAGTTCTATTAAGGCATAAAATAGAAACTCAAAACTCTTTATACTAATCTCACTTAATTCTCTATTAAACTTTGCATTCACACTAACTTCACAAAATTCACATTCACTAACTCATTTCACATCTCATCATCTTGAAAATACCAAAAATATCTAACTTATATATTTGCTTTACTCATAACATCAATTAGGTTAGTCTAATTAAATGTGTCAATTCAAAATATACAAAATATAACTTTTTGACTCAAAATCTATCCACACAAGCTTCACACAAATACTCAAATCTTAAAACACTTTAAAATAGTTTTGGATGGGTCTATAATAGCTACCACATAACTTTGAAATACTTAAATAAGCTTCGTATACCTTAAAACGTATTAGGTCGGCACTATAGGAGACCTAATAAAAAAATTCTCCAACTATATACCCATATTCAGACACATGTACCTAAAAAGATCATGCTAATTGAATACACTTATTTTGCATCTTCCAACATCTCCTAAAATCCACAAAGTCAAAATACAATCCGTAGAGAAGTGTGGAGTCTCCACATTATATGCATAAAACTAGAAAACACCTATAACTGTCAAGTTCAACTTATGTTACTCATAACATTCACACCATGAGCCAAAACAAGATGAAATTCAGGAATTAGATGATTATATCAACCAATAATATTATACTAGAACCACAAAGGAAAATCTTCAATAGCAAACCATTGTGGACCTAATTTCTTGATCCCCTATACACAAAATCACTGGTATAAACACTTATTCATTTTCTATCATAGATTCCTTTACTAGATAAAACCTTCTTGAAAAAATTCCATATTCAAACATGCTAAAACATTTTAGAGCCAACCAACATGATCTATACCATGATCTCCAAAGTAAGATACAATGTTGACATCAATGACAACATTGTTTAAAGCATAATTGTATGTACCTTGTGCTTATACCACATTCTCATGTTTTTAACAACAACATCCATGACGTCTCCTTTTTCTTCCAACATAAACATATCTAGAAGTAAATCTAGAGGTACAGGTGGAAAAATGTAGTGTCATAAAATTGCACCCTATGGAAATTTCACCTACACTTTTTCATCCACTTTAGTGTCGACTCCGTTAGTATTTGTGTAGGCTAATTTTTTCCCTTGCATCAACCATTTTCCCTTTAAGATGCTCAAGACCCATTTTCAACATCAAACTTCTTAGTTTAGCTTTGTGTTAAACCTTACTTTTTCCTCATTCTCATCATTTTTTAGCATGATTTGTCTAGACACTAATTTGTCACATAGATGTCTACATGCTACAATAGTGTCTTGTGACATTTCAACATTGAGATGGCCATTTTAGAGCATGTTGACATTTTTCACCTTCCTTTGTTAGTGGAAATGGCTCAAGATTCCTTGTAATGGCTCAGGAACCTTCTTTTCCCTCTTATTCTCTCTTAAAAATCCTTCTTTTCAATTTATTTTGTCTTCTTGGTCTCTCTTGAAAACTCTCTATTTTCTTTCTCTCAAAATCTCCCTTTCTCTCTTTCTCTCAAGCTTGCGCAACTCTCTTGCTTTCTACAATGGTCTCAATCTATCACAAAATTATCTACAAATCTCTCAGCTCTCACAACTATCTCTTTCTTTTTCTCTCTTGTTGGCTTCCTAAAGCCTTGTAGGAAATATCTATCTCTTGTCTTATGTCTTTGAGCATCTTGAGATTTCTCACATCCCTTGTCTATGTGTTTTTCTATCTTGTCTATTTATCTTTCTATCTATATTTATATTTGCTTGTTCATGGAGGTGGAAACATCAAAATGGTGGTTTGATTGAGGCAAGCCCCTAAACAACCCCAACATTTTGTCTCAATCTTATGTGTGCAGATATTAAATAAATTTATTTGTTGGAGGCTTCATTACTTGGTTAGTTGTGAGAATTTTATTTCTCTTATTCTCTAATTTCATAATTTATATTTTACTTAGTTTAATTTATTTTATTCTTTGTTATTTTCCTATATTTCAAGAGTTCTTAGAAAGGTAGAAAAATAGTAGTCAATTTTCTATTTTATGTGAGATTATTAGGTTTTCATGCATTATGAGACTAAAATCAAAGAAGCTAAATTCCCATTGGCTTGAATAATCTACCGATAATTGCCAACCTCGTCTCGCAAGCACATTAATGAACTGATCCCTACAATTCTATGGGCTCAACTAGAATTAGAAGGGCTAGCAAGCGGCATTAATCCTTACTCTAACAAGCTTATTAATGAAGTGGGAACCTATAGTTCAGTCATGTGAGCGAGAAAACTGTGGCCGCGGGGAAAATGAATGAGTCACTTTTGCAGTTATATGCGGAGCACTTTTGATCAAGTTTTAGATGGTCCCAAAGCTAAATTACTATGGGGTCGGTTTGCCAGTCAGGTGAGCGAGACTTTCTCTGAATTCCGATAGCTCCCCAAAGCGTGGAGACCTATGGCTCGGTTTTCCACCCATGTCTGCGAGCCCCCCCATTCTATTTTGAGAAGGCGGGAAAAAGGTAGTGGCTTGGCCATAAGAAACTATAGGCAGTCATGTGAGCTAGAATTTTGTGAGTCGAATTGCCCGCCGTTCGATGTTACTCCACAAAGACGTATCTATATCCTCCCACCCCCCCCCGGATGAACCCGAAGGGCCCGACTCAAATTGCGGAACGGCAGATTCCCTCAACTAATCTGGGCCCCATAAAATGAACTAGATTCCCTCCCAGGTGGAACTATACCTTCAGCCCACCCATATATTAATACTATCATGGCCCAACCCTGTTGAATTCTGAAAACCGGATCGAGGCGATGTTCTAGACTATGATTATGCTTTTCAAAATCGTGGCTGATGATCTAGTTCTTTCACCGGCTACCCTACAATTCTATAGGGCATCCTTCATGCCAGTTCCTGCTCTATTTGTCCTATCGATTATCGAGCTATAGCGGTAGATCACAAGCATGCCACAAGCATAGGGAGATCGCGAGCCCAAATTTTGTAGATCCATAAGCAATAGGAGCTTCATATCCATGCAGTTACCCAGGTGGCGTATCCTCCGACATCGATGGCGGCAAAGGTAGAGAGGAGCAGAGCCCTCACGGGGTTGTGGATCAAACAAATCACATTTCTAGTGCTAGTGAAATGAGATATTACTATAGAAACTAGAAGGGTGGATGCACAGCTCTATCTTGGCTAGGCTGACTTCTCCAATGCCAGGGCTCTTAACGGCTCATGTTCTCAGCCCAGCAACTATTGAGGCGGGGGCTTTCCAATCCCAAGCTCAGATATAGAGGTATGGGGTACATCTACTATAATAGAATCCCTACCTTATGATCATTAATTAAGGTATATGCTATAATAAGGTTATCACGATGTTATGCCCTCAGCTCGCTAGAATTGTAGGGGTGAATCCAAACTGATCAAAATATGTTGAATTGGTCTCTCGAGACCACGTAACGCTCTTTCCCCTCGAGAGAGGGGGTGATTCAACGCCTACGCGGGCTGTGGAACAGGGACAAGTGTAGTTCCAAAATTGAGTTGCTTATCCGGTCTTCTCGAGATTCAGTAGCTCCAGTGGATCCAGCTGACCGAGTTGATCCAGCAGTAGTTTCACCCGTTGACTCAGCGGTTCCATCTCCAGTGCATGGTCCGGGCTTCGCTCGCAACGCCTGGCATGAGTCAATCGGATGGCTGGGCTTCATCACTAGAAGGGTCCTCTATGGCCCGTGGCAGGATAAGGCCGAGCCTCGGGGTTGGGGCCGAGACGTAAGCAGATACGATTCGACTCGGCAGGCAAGGGTGGTTTATTGGAGATATGGGGGAGGGCCCCCCCACCCACCCTCTATAGTTATGGCGTTACATCGATTGATTCGGACACGGAAGGGAGAGTCAGAGAAATAAGTGGCCATTCGGTACTCACAGGTTACTACTTAGGTGTCGTAGAAAGGCCCTCGAGGGTTTGGATCTAGCTATTGGAAGAGCCCATTCGACTTTTGAATAGAATGAATGGCTTGCTAGCCTCACAGAGCCCTTCGGCTTTGTGGAGTAGATTTATGATAACTCTAGCTAGTTTGTTTTGCCCTTCTAGTCCTACCCATTATAGATAGGGCTCGGCCTCATAACTGTAACTGTCGGTGCGAGGGGCATGGCATGACTTACTGATGTCCCCCCGTCATATAGAGCTGCCCCAGCTATCTCCTCTCCTATCGCTCGGGGCCATCTATTATATAGGGTATAGGGATGGCTATGATTCCGATTCCTATGATACAATCAGTCATATCACGTATATAAGGATGAGACCTCTCCCGCCCATAATGGTTGGTATACCGGAAGGGACTACCGTATATACCATCTCTATCTCTAGTATATGGTAGCAGTAGTGGAGATGCGTGGATCAACCGATCTGGTCACACCGGATCCGCTGCAAACTACGCTCGACCTTTCCCCCATATAGAGTAGAGTGGAGATAGAGAGGGCCCCATGTACAGTATAGATAGGGGCCGGGGGTCTAAAGGGAGTTCCCTCGTCCGAGGGTGGAGTGCCGACTAGAACTCAACTCTATATAGCGATTGTTGGTTCCTCTCCCTCCCCCCGGCTATATATAGAATATAGCCATTTCTCTTCCAGGGGTTCATCTAGCCGAACCCAAGCAGATAGTGGTTCTCGGGTAGTTGTGGGGGGGAACTATAGTTAGTTCCGGATATAGTTGGGTTGGGAATAGTAGTTCGGTGGGAAACCACCCTCTCCACTGACTTCACATAAATAAAGAACATAACGACTTCGCTTCTCGTTCTCCCGGCCCTTTAGTTCATTCCTTCTTTCTTTCCGATTGTGCACCCAATGGAGGCGTGCCAGGTTCCGGGGGTGGGTGGGAGGATATAGGGATGGATGGATGTTTGCCACTTTGTCAGGTTCCGCCCCATGAGTTCGGGGACTCGTAGCTGCATTCTCATCGGCATCACTCGTTAATCCTACTATAATGAACCATTCATCCGAGCCATACTTTAGAAGCTATCTTCGGCCGGCACCGAACCAATCAAAACATCTGGATGGGGAACGAACAAACAAAGCCTCGAAAGAAAGAAAGAGATGGATCATATCAACTCTAGCCTCTGGCGCTAGCTCTGGCTATGGTATAATAGTATAGCTGGCGTTGACTGGCTATGGGTATGCTACTGAAGCCCCTGCTGCTGGATCAACCGCTGGATCAAAAGTAGAATCAAGGGCCCTATCTCCTCCCACATGAACACCCCAGGTGGCTTAGATGGCGATCGAGAGCTGCTTATGATTCTGGGTATCGAACTGCTTGCTTTGCTGCTGCATCCTCAACTACTCGTGCTGCTCCGACAGAATCTACTACTTTGGCTTCATCAACAGACTCTACATCTGCTAGATCTACTACTTCAAAAGAAAGCTGCTGTTGGACTTGGATCTGCTGCCGATGGGTCTAGATCTACTTCTGCTTCTTAAGCTGTGGGATCTACTGCCCCCTACTATCTATAGGCGACTGGTCCAACTTATGAATCTACTTATGAATCTGAACCTGCGCTTGGAACTGGATCTGCCCCCGCTTCTCTCGTCTTTGGTGCCTCTACCTTAGCTACTGGTACTTTAATGGGGTCATCTGGATATGGATCCGAACGAAGGGATGGCTCTCCAAATGGAAGGAATGCCGGCTCGGATACTTTCGCTTCTCCTTGCACTAGAATCGGGAACTATAATTCCCCCCCACCCGGAGATAGATGAGATGGCGAGGATGCATCATTCGCTACTGGTGCTAGCGGATCTGTATCCGAACCTGGAGGATATTAAAGTAAGGGCCGGGGTGGTAATTAATTAACCTGCTATAATACGGGAGGATAGTTGGCTAGGCTGTAAAAGCGGCCCCAACGTTAATTTGTTTGTATTGAAGCGGACGCCGCTTCCCATGTTTGTGTTTGTGACCCGGTGGTGTTGAAGAAGTTTTTGAAGAAGTGGACCCTCCGCTCTACCTGACCAGATTCTATACGTCCTATAAAATGGTAGGGGCCGCCGCCATTCGGAACAACTAGAATTCGGGTGGGGGGGAACCGCGCCACCCGGGGCGGGGTGGATAGTTCCTTCTCTCGAGAGAAACGAGATTGTCGATTCGACCCGGCTATGGCTAAGAGGGATCAGGGTGGTACGGATGGCCAAGAGGGAGCAATAGGAAGCAAGAGGGAGCAACGGATTTCGATCAATCAAGTTCTCCGCCCTTGAACACGAATAAGAGGTGGTTTTCTCCACATCCCGGTACCCTATATTTCCCCTCCATTCCGAGCCCTCCGTTCTTGGTATCGAAATGCCAGAGTCTGGGAATAATGGTTATAGATATGCCTGGAATACTCGAGTTGGAAGTAATGGCTATTGATCGGGATGATGAGCAGAAGAACTATAGTTGCGGAGAACCGGGAATATGGGTTAGAAGAAAACACTGAAAGGAGAGCCCTATCGGGGTGGGTGGGAGGAAGAGGGACTCTTGTTCAGCAGTTTCTGAATGGTTAGAATAATGAGGGGAAGGGAGAATGCTCGGGATAAGAGGATGAGGCTTGGTAACGACCGAGAGATACAGGGTTCCGAGGGTTCTAAGCTCCTTTGTAGCGGTGCCACTCCCACCCGATCTCCCTGTTGGTACTTTATTCCCACTGCATAGTCGCCCCTGCATGCAGGGGTGGGTGGGAGGAGGAGAGTAATGGGGCCCCCTCCTATCTCTTCCCACTCCCCTGCTATGGGTAAGTATTTTCACCCCTCCCAGAATGTGGTTAAGATGCCCGCATCTATCTCTTTAGATCCCCAGTTGTGATATGCTTACCCCTAGAACCGATAGAGATACTATGATTGCAACGGAGATAGCTGGGATAGATGAGATGCTGGGTGGCACAAAAGAGTAGTATTCGAGCGCAGAGATTCTCACTGCCCACCCAACGCACCTACATTCGAGTATTCTCGTTCACTCAAACCCCTGTTGTTTCTAAGCTCCATGGGTTCGGTCCTGCCCATGATAGAGAGGTTTTCCCGCCTCAGATGCATGCTAAGATTCCTCGAGAACATGACTGGGATAGATTGCCTCCATGAACCAACTGCGATACCAGGAATTTCATGACTGGAATAAGCCATTAAAAAGATGCGGCGATATTGATACCCAACTCACGTAATATAAGTGAAAGTGGTATGATTGGAAAGTTCCACCCATAGCTACTCCAATAAATGCCGCCCCCCCCCTAGAATTGAATAGAGCCCCCCCCGCTATTATATAGCGGGAATCAGAGGGGGAGGGGGGCTGTTGGTGCACCAAAGAGGAGATAGGAATGCCCTAGGGGCCCGGGATCAGAGGACCCAGTGACTGATACCCTGCTCCGACAGATGAGATGATGGGCGAGCCCGGGCGAGGCCCTTCCAATACTGGTGCTGCAGTTTCGAATGCTGATTGGTTTGGAATGGACATTGTCCCAGATTCAATTGACCGAGATCGGGATCCATCCATTGGAAATTAAGGTCCCATGCCAACAGGAGCAAAGCTATAGGTTTTAGACCCGGCATTCGTTCCAAATCCGGGTTACCTTGTTTACCACCCAGAACCAGTCCCGGATCCAATGCCATATGTTTACCTTTAAGAGGTAGGAGAGGTGGCTAGAGCGTCGGTAGGGGTTTCAGCAGCAAAGTAGGTAGCAGGCCGGAGAGGTGGAATAAACGGCTACATCAAAGACAGGGGGGCATCGGTTGATCCCGTTGGATAACCCATCGATCCATACGCAGTTCCTATCCCAGTTAGTTTCCCTTACATGTTAGCAAAGGCAGTTAATCTATCACCATCCGCAGGGGCGGTTTACCTAGTTGCTCTACCCCCTTGAGAATAGTAGGGGCCCCCCCCTTTCTCATTGACTCCCCTTTGAGAATAGTAGGGCTTTCTTCCTTCCGAGCACCGGAGCTAGATGTCGTTGCCTATAGAGATAGTAGGGCCCTCCCGGTAGATTGTTCCCGTCTAGTTAGATTGTTCCCGGCTGATTGTGGTAGTTAGATGAGGTTAGAGATTAGAGCAGTTCGTTGGAACCTCCCAGGATTAGAGAGGAGTTCAACCGGTGTTGCTCCATCCCCCTGCATGCAGGGTAGTCTACTCCCTGCCTCCGGCGCCGAACAATCAATATTCTTTCTGGGTGGCCGCTCCAGCAGTTCAGGATGGAGAACCAGCAATAGAGTTTGAGGAGTAACTATAGTTCCTTGCCCTCGGAAAGAAAGAAACAAAATGTTATGGAATGGGAGCTCAGCTAGATAATGTTATGGAATGGGAGCTAGATGCCGTTGGAATCGGGGCGGGGCCCTACCTTTGAACCCTCTCCTTGCCCTCACCCCCGGAGCTAGATTAGTTACAATCCTCCATGGCTGGTGTTGTTAACAACTATTATGGGCCTCGTTGAATGCCTATCACGCCCATAGAATTGTAGGGCCCTCCGGTGAGAACCTGCCTAACTCACTATAGTTTGTGGGCGCGACTGACTCCACCGGGCACTCCCTGCAGAGAGAAAGCATTATTCTCCTTGCCCACACCTCCATTTGACTTTCTTGAACTCCCTCCCTGCTTTGTTACTAATGTAGTTGCCTTCCTCAAGAACTGCTGGTCCTCCTTCCTCATTCCACTATCTGATGACCCTTTCGTCGGTGGGAGGGCCCTTGATTGGGGGGGAGGGCAAGTGGGACGGACCCAACCCATGATTCGGTGGGACCCTTGGTGGGTGGGATGGCCCTTTGTTGGGGGTGGGGGAGGGCAAGTGGCCTCTCACCGAATTCCCGTTTTCCACCAATGATGGGGGAGACCCGATACTGGGGTGGGGGAGACCCGAGACTGGGGTGGGGGAGACCCTCCACTGATGACGGGAGCGAAATTCCCATTTTGGCCCTCCCGGGCCCTGGCATTTAAAAGCATAATTCCCATCAACTCGACCATGTTACGTATAGATTCGTGATACCCATTGTTCGGGGTTGAACTATAGCATCACGAATTAGGCCTTGGGGATAGGGCAAACGAAGCAATGATGTCCAACATCTATGGCCTCACTACTAACTCTCGCCGGTTTACGGGCTGTACTTAGGTACATCACTCCCACCGCGTGGGGCTGGGGAGAGTACGCAGCTCAACATTGTGGCGTGTATCCTAAAGTGGCCGGAGCAGGGGCGTCCCTTGGGATCCGAATGTGCACGTTGGGGGAGGGGACCCCAACTAGCTGTCGTGTAGGGCCCCCAACAATAATAGTAGGGGCAACCCCTCGAATCTGAGAGGGCTAGTAGTGAGAGAACATAGACGTGATGGAAAGCCCGTAGATGGCGGGCATGATTGGCTGCCCACTACTCTGAGAGTGCCCCATCTTAAGTGGGCTAGGGTGAGGTCTAAATAGCCACTCGAATTCGTTTCCTTGGTTCGGAGGCGGCCGAGCAGCTGGAAAGCGACATTGAAGTTACCCCAACCCCAAATAAATGTTAGCTAGTGGCTGCTGGGTTAGGGGCTGGAAACCTCTTTGTAGCTAGTGGCTGCAAGGTTGGGGAGATGTTAGCATGCCATTGAGATTCCATTGCACTATGTTGTCATCCCTTGGCTATGTTATCATCCTTGATTGACAATTTTTTAGTGTCAAGAACACCATTGTGAACTACTCTTTCTATTTTTGGAACTCTCATCATTTTACCCCATTACATTAGCATTGTTCCTTGAGGTAGTTGAGGACCATTTTATCCTTGTAAACTCTTCTTGTCTTGAGACTTGAAGGCAGCGAATTTCCTCCTCTACACCTTCGTCTCATTACCTTGCTCTTGTTTCATTCTCCAAACTATTGTGGTTTCTTCCCTTTTTTTGTTGAAGCTATCCTTCATCTTCTTGTTATGAGTAGGTGGTTTTGTAGAACCACTCTTGAAAAATATTATGTTATGCCCAAAGTTATTATATTTATAACAAATAATATCATATTAAAGGGCTAAATCATTTCTCCCTACTTTAGTTTTACATTCAACAACCCTATGACCAAACTTATTACATGCATAAAATTAGCCATAAAAATCAATGAGAGACCACTACATTATGTCTTAGATGCATAATATATTTATTCCTCATATAATCACTTCTTTTTTCCTTAATTATATAATTAATAGCCTTATGTAAAAACTTATTGTGAGAATAATAGTAACCATGAAAGCATTTGGAGAACCTAGGAGTAGTAGTATATCTAGGAGGAGATATCTTAGAGAAATTATTCTATTTGATGAGCTTTATGAAGTCATTATTCATTTCATCCTTCTCATCTTTATCTTTCTTAGAGTCTTCATCAGAGTCCTTTTACCTTTTTATTTCGGGGATCATACAAGTCTTTGAGTTCTGACCTTTTTTGAAATCCAAGACAACCCTTATCCTTTATGAATATTTGATAGTTTTTTTTATCTCATCAAGAATGTTGGTGCTTTTGCTAAGTTTTAGGACTTTATCTATTTGATCCTTTACTTTCTCTAATTCTTTCCTTAGGGAGAAAATTTCTTCTTCAATCTTGGAGCATTCAAATGATTTTTCATTGAGCTTATTTTTTAGACAATATACAACCCTTTTACCTTCTTAAATCTAAAGTTTCAAATTGATGGTTGTCTCTTTTGATTCTTTGATTTAATCTTAAATTATCCATTTTCTTTTATTGTAGCATTCAAATCTTCAAATTCTGAAATAAGTTCTCCTTCGATGTTAACTTCTCCATCTTCTTCATTAAAAATTTTCATGTGTTTGTTCATATCATCTTCTAGAGGATTCTTGAAATTTTTTAGTAGTTTAGTTCCCATGTGTTCCACTCCAATCTACCTTATCTCTTAGGCTATATTAAGGCTCTTGGCTCTTATAAAAATTGTTTAACACATAGAAGTACTAAGAGGGGGAAATGAATCAATACTTAATCAAATTCTTTCTTTTGATCAACAATTAACCAAATAAAACATGACAAGAAGAAGAACACATAGGCATGCAACCACAAAACTAGATTTATGTGGAAAAAACTATAAGGGGAAAATAACTCTTAGAAAGATTCTTGGATCTATTGTCCAAATCCAACCTCACAAATAAACAATATTTTACAACAAGTTTTAAGGTCTACAACTGAAGGAAGTTCACATCTCCCTACAACATACAACATTTACAAAGGAGATAGTCCTTCAACAATTTGGTTACCTCTAGCTCACTGATTTTGGTAGACTCACACATGCAAATACTTCAACAATCTTAGTTTCCTATGCCTCACTTCCTTCAACACACATTCTCATTTACATTCACACATGCTTCTTTGCAATTTCACATACACTCATTGTTGAACTCTCAAAACTAATCTTTACCTTATTTCATCATCAGGAGAGAGATTTTTTGGATTATTATTCATATATTTTCTACACACTCAAACACCTTCTTAATGGATTTGATATTCTATTTGTATTGTGTGCAAGATTCAAAAAATTTGTCTTTGTCAGATGTATTTATACAACATGAGATATCTATCGATCACAACGAGTTAGCTCCAAAATAATCTACATTAGAAGGAAATCACATGTAGTTCAAAGTGAAAGATATTCAAGACCTATTTGGTATAAAACAAAATCTTCAAAAATGGTGCATAGATCCAAACACTTTATGCAAGAAACACAACAAGTCAAGTCATCCTGAAAAGCATGTGAAATTTCATGCATCAACTCTAGACCAAAGGAAATACCAAAGAGATGAAGTAACATTGTGTGGATCACACCAACATAATTATATTACTTTTAAAAAAATTCTTTCAACATCTTTTATTATTTTAGATAATTTTGCACTAGCACAAGCA
The DNA here is from genome assembly GCA_007258455.2 of Sequoia sempervirens. Lineage (NCBI taxonomy): Eukaryota > Viridiplantae > Streptophyta > Pinopsida > Cupressales > Cupressaceae > Sequoia > Sequoia sempervirens. Next base: position 14,981 of record VDFB02249049.1, read on the forward strand.
CTTCATACCCTAAACATTGATTCCAAACACACTGTTGTACAAGAGAGACTCACCTACCAGCTTATGGACCATTTAGACAACACAATGAGACACAACCATTCTTATCATAACCTCATTACAAAAATTTGAGCAATTACTTATTGACATAAGTAATTTTAACATCAATAGACTAACCTTCTAATTCATCAAAATATAGGTAACACACTATCATCAAGAGAATCACTGAAAGTGCACCAAATCATTTGAAACATGAACTAAGCAATCACATTGTCAACATGATAATAAGTCCAAAACCATAAGGCAAAGTGAGAGATATGGTGAAGTGTAGATAATTTCAATGCTACCTAATGCAACTACTCAAATTTAGCTTATGATTCATTTTCTCTATTTCCTTCCTCGAGGAGACAATTCGAGATTCAAGCCTCTCAAAATTTTCTTCTATTTAATCTAATTAAATTTTTACCTCCTCCTAAATTAATTTTTCCTCTTCAATTTTAATTTTTAGATTGACTATCATTTTATCTAACTCCACAAGAATTTATGAAATTTTTTCCTTAGATTCACAATCCTCTTAAAGCTATATTTTTTCCTTCAAATTCTTCTTCTT
>VDFB02249050.1:0-10339 GCA_007258455.2 Sequoia sempervirens
TTTATCTTTTAGCTGCCTTTGTATCTCTTCATTTTCACCTATTCCAAAAGAAAAACAATCATGTGAGGATCATATAAAGTCAATTTTGATTGCTAACTTTAAACAATAACATGATCTTAATTGAAACGATTTGGATGACCGTGATGATAAAAGCAACATTTGTAAGTGAACAATGCTTTATCTGATTTTCCATGCAAATTTCAATTTTGTTTTATTTTCTTTTACTACCCACGGAAGCTCTCATAACTGATTTTCCCCAAGCAAATGACCTACATCAGCCAATACCATAAACTCATAAAGATCTCAAAAATTGTTTCTAGCATACTTGTTAGGATTGGCAACCAATTATCATATAATCTACATCAATCAAACACATAATATCAGAAAAAGGAAGATATGAATATCTGAAGCAATATCAGTTTCCTGGGTACCTATACTCATTCACATATAACAGGAAAGAGGAGGTACAAATATATATGTAGCATATAAGTTAGTGTACCATCGAAGGGTAATTAGAACCAGCGCATAGGTGTGATTGATATCATCCTAAAGGCTGAGTGGTGTTGACTGTGCCAAAATTTTAAACAATATTCTGGATTTCATACATTCCACTCCACCTCTTCAGAACTCAGGGGAGATGCTACTTTTAGTAATCATGGTTGGTTTCCAAGTGGATGCTACAGATAAAAATATGCAAAAGGTCAAAGTTCACCTATGGCAATGACAAAATTAAGTTGCTAAATTTATGATTCACACCAACCGTTCAGACATAAATTTTCAAGAAGGCAGAAAGAGTTTGGCATTCTCAAAGTTCATAATCCAGCAATCACACACACAGCCAGATAAATTACAAACTAGCAAATGCACCCTAGGGCGTTATGGTTACGCTGAAGACATAAGGAAGTCCAATCTACGAAAATTTAATGCCGACTCAATTCATTAACTTTTACAGGTAGTGGTACGACAAGAGCAGATTATTTATGCCAACTCAGGTTTACGTTAAATGCAAAAGCACTTGTTAATTGTGTTTGAATAGTTTTGAAGATGCCAACATGGGAGTTGGTCAAGACAAACATTTGGCGTACCCAGCATGGAACATTTAATATTCGGCGTTGAGAAGAAAAAGCATGATCTCCATATCTGCAATCAAGCCTACCAGTAAAATCAGAAATCTAAGACCAAAGTACGGCGTTGTTGGTAGTTGGCAGGCTTAAATAGAAGCACTTTAAAAGTCATTCCAAAAATTTTCAAAGGTAAATGTAAATGTAAAGTCAGATTCTCAAGCACTTTTCATGTGTTTTTTACTTACATTAAAAACAAAGAGCTCTCATCAATCGTACAGCATGTTGCTAAAGAAATTTAAGCTGCTTGAGAATTCTTTTGCCTTACTACCGAATTAAATACGATATCTTCACACCAAAGGAAGGAACATATCTTGTAGTCCGACAAAGGCTTGCGTGTGCTTGGAGGAATTATGGGTCGTCCTCTTGTGTTGTATTCAGCTGTCCTTTGACCAACGTAAAGAGTAAAGAGGCCGCACATCCAATCAAAATAACTCATCTACACAGAATAAAATCAGATAATGTATTTAGCAGAATACATTATGGACGCTTTGGGCGATGTATTTAGCTTAATACTCCCATTTCAAAATACACTCATTCAGTGTAGACTGTTGCTCGAATGAATGAACACATCTTAACTAGAGAATCAGTAAATATTGATTTCCAGCCCTACTGTGGTTTGGGTTTCGTGTAGCGATATGGTGTATTTTCATGGAAAGATCAAAACCATTGCGTTCTTATTAGCGTTTGAGAGAAATATGAAGATTGGGGATAATGGTACACCGCCGACCTGAAGCATGGCATTTATGTATTTGAACGCAAAGAAGCAATCAATGAAAACAGGTTGGAAGGAGACTCGGTTTTGACCCAAGGAAAGCGCTAAGCATGAATACATATGTCTTAACACTTCGTGGAAGAAACATTGACTCCTAGTAAACCAGGAACAAATGCGGTTTATGTCACAGCCTATATTCTTTATTACTATTCACGTCAAAGAAGTTCAACATCGCTGCAAAGTGTAGAATACAAACAAAAGACCAGCAGTGAGGGTATTCTGATTGTCTTTCCGTGTAGATTAAAGACTCTACCGTTATTCTTACTATCTAAAATAATGTGATTCGGGCATGCAAAGGTGTTAGATGAGAAAAGAAAATACTCAAATCACTATAATAAATCTGCAACAATAACATTATACCTACAATGAGATGTAGTAATCCTGCAAAATTTCAATTAGGTGAAGAAAGAGCCGATTATATTAGCCCTCCTTCTAGCGCCATTTTGTGGATGTCAAAATCTGCAAATGGTTAGTTTAAAATACAGCAACATTTTAACATCCCTATGGAATAATAAGCCATGTTAGTCATGCCATAAGTGAAACAAGGGTAATCAAATAAAAGCATACAAAAACATGACATTAAACCTATCCCATAGTGGATTGGTGTCACATGTGCTAGTGACCCTTTCCCAACCCTTGATCAAAGCTCAAGTTGTGTAAATGATGGAGATGATGAAGTGAAATGGACAAGATCAAATCTCAAATGAAGAGAGTAACCTTGCAAGAGATTGTGGAGGATTTGCTCAAAGATGAAGCTTGTATTTAAAGATTTTCAAATGCTAAGAGTGTTGAAAATGGACCAATGTGGGACTAAAGATCAAGCCAATGGGGAGAGGCCTTACATCATCATGTGAGTGGAAATTGATGGTTGTAAAAGATTTGGAAGAGTGCCCAAGGAGAATTTGAATTCAAATTTTGCCCATAGAGAGGACAAGGAAAACAGCAATGAAATGCCATGTGTTTGACTTGTCATGTTGAAAATGAGGTTTTTAATAAAATCAATAAAATTGATTTGTGTATTATTTTTTAAAGTGCTAAAGATCTAAGATAGTAAGTGGGATCTTGAGATTAGTACATTAGGATTAAGATAGTGATTGTATGCCTACGTTCGTATTATACTGGGAAGTTAGGTGATTTGACTTTCAAGATTTTGATAATTGATTTATTTAAATCAGAAAATGATGGAATATGATTTAGGATTTGATTTAAATGAAGTCCTGATTTATTTAATTAAATGGATGATGCAAGATGAAGGTTGAATGATAATGTTTATTTGATAAATGAGATTATTTAATGAATGGATTAAAGGTGATAAATGGATTTGCCTAATGAGACCTAATGAATTTATTTGAAGATCCATTCAATGCATAATGTAAAAGAATTTGCATGTCTCACAATAACATATCATCTATGTCTAATATGTTACAAAGGAATTGATCACCATCTAGTTTACAATAAACAAAATGATCCAACTGGATCTCAAAGTACCTTGTCCTAAAACAAAGAAACCAAAATTTTATTACCTCATTCTAGGATTCTATGTGAAAGCACACAAATAATTTAGTCTACAAACTAAAAGCTCCTTACCTTTAAAAACATACTGCTTTGATTATGGCATGGAGATATCTTTCTCCAAGTCACCATGGAGGAATGTTGTCTTCACATCCACCTATTATATATAAATAATTATTATTTTTATAGATGTAGCATTCAAAATTGTCATCCTTGAGAATTTCAAACTATGATTTTCTCCCCTTAATTTATTGAGCCTAATTGACCCTCTAATTTCATAAATTATGAATTCTATGGCCTCTTTTTAATAATGTCTAAGAAATTGCAAGCGTTGAACAAATGAATTTTTTAATTTTTTCCCATGAGACCTAAAATCTTAGAAAATAGGGCCAGAACTCGGATGCCCTTGGGCCTCTAAGTCCCAATATTTTGTTGGGATCCAAATTTGAATATGTTGGTGTTGTAATTTTAACAGTTGAAATTCAATTTACAAATGCCAGCTATCAGGATCTCATTTGCGAGAAATTGAATAATTCCTATAAATACATAGTTATTGAATCATTTTAAAAGATATCTAGCACTAACAAGAGATATCTAGCAACAAGTGAACATTGAGAGCAATTCAAGAGAAGTCAAGATAAATATTTTAGTGATTTATTATAGCAATTCAAGATCCAAGCATCATGCCAAATCCTATGTGGGTTTATGTATGTTTATTTTATCATTGTTTTTGAAGGCTAAACCTTTTTGTAGGTCTCCAAGAAATTCAAGTAAACAAGATCCAATACATTGAACTGATGTGTATGACTTCAACCCTTCAAGGAAGCCATTGAAGGGTGGTGAGTTGCAACACTTTTTTGATTTGTCATTCCTTCCTATCATTTATATTTTCTATCATTGGAATTGCCATTGTGGAAGTGGAAACACTAACATGGGGATTGAATATGGCAAGCATCTAAATGACATATCATTTCTTCTCTCTTTGAATGTACGTATTTTAGGTTTGTAGAGGATTAAAGGAAGTTTGAAGATCATTTATTCAGTGTTGCATTTAAATCTCTACACCTTGTCAAGTCATAGAAACTCACCTATAGAATTAACTGATATTGATCTAAAAAACTTGTAGGAGAGAGTTTGGAGCTTAGATTTAACACCAGAGGATTGTGAAAATAGATTCAAGACACCCCTACAAGGACATAGATGCCTAGACCCCCCATCAAGGGAATAGTCCTCCTAGACCCCATGCCCCCCATGCTTACCTATCAAAAGTACCTTATGTAATTACAAGGTTGAGACACATTTTCCCAACATGCCTCTGCCTCATCCCATACTTGCAATTCCCACTTAGGTTTTTATGTATGCACACAAGTATTTAGAGTTATTTTTTAGATCTTTGTGTTTGAAAAGTCCTCCCACCATAGCCTTGTCATTGTGAAGGTCATATGCTCAAATTTTATTATTGAGGGAGTGGCCCATTGAATATTTTTCATGAAAAAAATCAACCTCTAACTATGTAACCAAACCATAATTCTGTAATGAATCCATAGCATTGGATAGGAAAATGGATGCTACCTGTGATGGGTATAGTAGATGAGGCTATCTCTATAAAAAAATTCTCCCCTATGATGACCCTTAACACAATTTCCATCCATGTGTAGCTGATCTTAATGACCCTCTTTAGCATCCTAGATGTTTATGCACCTGATTTTGGGTATTACCATTTGGGAATTAGAACTAGAACTCACTAGCTGATTGGTTTGAGTTCCATGAAAGTAGAGAACTTAGGTAGAGAGTGTTGAACCCCTGGAATACTAAGAGCGGGGGTGAATTATTATTCACTAAAATTCACTAGCTTCATTAACTTAAACACCCATTCAAAGCATCACATTAAACTTGCAGTAATGGAAAGAAAAAATTAAACCATATATCACATCAATAAACACAACATCATATTTGCATGGAAAACCCTTGAAATGGAAAAACCACAATGGGGATTAGCTCACAATATATTATAACCGATTACAATGGATTTAAAAAATCATCGACTCACTATCTAGAAAGAATGGTTCACTAATAGAGGCTCACTTCTGAGGGCCATTTCCCAAAATAGAAAGAGATAGAAGAAAGAGTGGCTCACTAACAAGGATAAACTACTTACATTACATCTATAACATGCTGAAAATACATTTCCACTTAAGCATAAAAAATTGACTTTACACACTTCATACTTCACAACTATCTTGCACACACACTTAATCACCTCCAACACACTTCATTCACATCTCACATTCATTCTATATATACCACAACCAACAAAAACATTAGTTAGATCAGCCTAATTGCATGAACCATGTAACACCATAACCTATTGGCACAAAAATATTACACACATGATTTTTCAAGAGAAAAAAAATGTTTACCACACCAAAATAGGAAAAAAATTACCTTTAATTATTCCCATGATTTTTCTTTATACACAACTCAACTCCGCATGACCCCAAAACCTTTAGGTCAGCACTGTTGGTGAAGCAACAACTGAATGAACCAATTGTTCATTCACAACTCAATACATGGACCACCTAATCAATTGCCACTTTGAGTGCACACACATCTGACACCTTCCAATACTTCCTCAAAACTACACATCATACTATTTATCTACAGTGGAATGTGGAGCATTCCAACATGCACTTTGCACCTGTAACACTACCATTACTAAGACCGACACACTGTCAACAATATTTTCAACTATGGCAGACATCAAGACTAGAAACTTTGGATTTAGACATGTCCAACACATACCATGAACATATCAAAACCACATGACAAGATTCTACATAGTGGACGACAAAATTGTTCCTCTAAATACTAAATATGCACATCGAGACTTTGCCAATTCTCCAAAACACTTGATCTTCTTTTGACCAACACTTCTACATTTATACAATGGGTTTCATCAATGAAAACAACATATATCAACATGATAATGTTTCCAACAATCTCCCCTATTATCATTGATGGAAACACACTTTCCAAACCACTCTCCAAAACATTAGCCCCCTTGGAAATCAAGGGAAAAGGGTACCAAAAAGACACTTCTCTTCTATACTAAACACACTTCAACAAAAATATCCCCTTTAGTAAAATACTTACATCAAATTTACCCCCCTAACAATATTATCCATCAAAAACAAAAAAATATATACTATACCACCATCAACTACTTCTGCATATGTACATTGGAATAAAAAAATTACATATACAAATAATTTTTTTACAGCTTAACCATTATAAGACTCCTTTAGTTTAGAAAGGTGTGCCTCCCAATATTTCTTCATAACTTCCCAATCCTCTTTAGAAAAGGCAAGCATATGGCACTGATTTTCACACTAAATATAGAGGTCTTTTCCTTCTTCTAGAGAACTAGGCATTGGATTCATTTGCACCACCTTCTTTGCATAAGATAAAACTTTAGTTAAAGGGTACATCTTGTACTTATCATATCTTTGAGATAACTATATTGCACTATTATTTTCTCCTTTTTTCTTGCAATAGAAAGAATTAACCATGCAGATTTTCACTGATAGCTCTTGTAGCTCCATCTACATCATTTGTTGGATCATATGGACCTGAGGCTTAAGCAATTTGTGACTCAATAGAGTCCATTTGAGTTTTTATTATCCTTGTAGAAACTAGCCACTTCAAAAAATACTAAAAATAATTGTTTAGATTCCTCCAAACACTTTTTAACATCCTTCAAGTTTCCTTGCAACTTGGTGTGTGCAATGGCACAATTATAGGAAACATAAAAAAACCTTTTATCATTGACTTTCTTTTCCATTTCATTTTCAATATTTTCTTCTAAACTAGTATATAATCCTTAAAAGAATCAAGCAATAATTTTATTTTTTGTATACTAGATAAATAATTATCAATGGTTATTCTAGGAATACCTTCCTACAACACCTTTACTACTTCATCTACCAAATTTGCAATCTTCTAGTGTGTTTGCAGAATATCCTTCCTTGTGAAGGCATGAAATACTTCACCAAGTTGTAACTTATGTAAAGGGGAAATTTTATTCAGGTCTGCTTGACCTTCTTGCATGGGAATCTGAAGGAGTTATGCAAACACCATTTGTTCAAATTGAAATTGCATGTCCAATAGATCTTTCAGCGAATCTCTAGAGGCTCTCAAGGACTCACCATTTGTTTTTTCACTTTCTCCTTTCTTTTTGTAACTTTTCTCCTTTTCTCCACTACCAGAACATTTTTTAGCATTCTTCTCTACTTCTAGAGGAGGCGAAGTGTCTTCTTTTTTTTCCTCACTCTTCTTTGGGAGACCTTACATGTATTCTTTATTTTTCTCAACATCTATCTCCATATCCCGAGGGGGTGAATCCTGGTCAAATTGAGCTTCATCCTTCTTCGATACATCCTACCTATCACCTTCCTTTTCTTCAACAATATTGTCCACAACTAGAGGGGTATTATCTATCAGTATGTCTTCCTATCCAAGCTCATGCTCATGTTGCTCTCCAATAGGCACATTGTCTTCCAGGAGGGGTGTGTTTTGTTTCATTTGATATTCATTACGTGGAGGAGCTCCCAACCCTTTAGCAAGCTCTTCAGCCTTATTCAAAGTCTCATTCTTTAGCCTTTCAATTTCTTTCTTATCTCTACTCATAAGAGTGTCAACTCTTTGTTTCATCCTACATTTATTGCTATATAGCTTAGAACACTTGCATCTATCCTCATGAGATAGTAGGGAACCAATCTTATCCAAGGAAAATTCCTTTATCTTTGCATCGTCTTCAATAGATTCTTCTCTTCTTGCAATTAGAACATCTTTTAGATCATTAAGAAATTGATCTTATATCTTATCTAGGCCAGTATCAAATGTTACCATTGTGGAGCCTTTGAAAATGGTGCGGAGAATCTAGTGAATTAAAATACGACTTATTTGATTAATTATTAAATTCATGTACTTGAGTAAATGAAGCCAAATATTTATTTATATTAAGTTCATCATATTACTTCTTTCTTAATTAAATAAACAAAATTAAAAAAAACTTTGTTTTATTTAATTATTATCATTTTTATCATATTATTTCTCCCTTGATTAAATAAACAAAATTAAAAACTTTGTTTTATTTAATTATTATTAATAATACTTCTTTTGTATACTTCTATCATAAAATTAAATACACAACTTAAATAATTTGTGTTATTTAATTACCTCATCACATTTTCTTCTTAATTAAATAAAGATATTCACAAAATATTTTATTTAATTATCATTTTCCTTTTGTTTTAATTTAATAAACAAACCCTATAGTTTGATTTATTAAATTATTCAATCCTCTTTTTGCTAAATTTAAATAAATCAAAAATATTTAAATTTATGCATAAATCATATTCCTTTTATCACTCACCAATAAAATTAAATTTTCAAAATCTAATTAATTCTACTGTCATTCACGGGAAGAGCTTTGGGGACAAACCTGCAAGAAGTCCTCTCAATCTTCTTCCAACCACCTTCCCTCTCATCTTGCCTGGTGTTTTCATGGGGAGAAACAATCCTCCATGATCAGCTCCATCTTCTCATCCCATGCCATTCAATTCTCCAGATTGAATCCCAGCCTCTTATCCCGTATCCCTGTGCAAATGTGCTGCCGTAAAAGCTATAAATACAGGTCTTTGGCTACAGGAAATGGATCCCAACTTGTGCAATCTTACTATGTAGGTTTTCCAAACATCCAGCATTCATCCAACATTCAAGCATTCAACATTCATCCAACATCCATTCAGCATTCATCCAGCATTCAACATTTGCAGTCATGGCAGCCATTATAGTAGTTTTAATTATTTAATCATATAGGAATAGAATTAATTTGAATTCTCATTCTCTAAGTGTCATTTCAATGGTCTAATTAGCTTCTAAAATTTGAGAGCAAAGTAGATTAGAGAGATCTTTAGAGTTAGAGAGCAATAGGATAGATTTCTGAAGATTTTTAGTTTAAATTAGTTTAAATTTCTTAAATCTTAGATGCAATGTCTTATTTAGAGGTGTAGAAGCATGTTTAGATGGTTTAAATCATTCCTACGCTTACAATTTGGTGCCCACCGTGGGGCCTAACCCCATATTCGGCATAATTTTTGTGAAAAGTGTCTTACAGGTATCGGCGTGATAGTTTTCGCGGAACCGTGACTTTTTATAGCATGCCAGCTGGATTTTGTAGCGCTCTGGTGGTCTGTTCTAGCGCGCCCGTCATCTGTTTTAGCACGCCGGTGGTCTATTTTAGCGCGCTGGTCTTCTGTTGTAGCGCGCCGCTCAATTGTTTTAGCGCTCCGCGTCACTGTTTCAGCACCTCGACTCTGTCTTTAAAATCATTTTTTTTAATCTAGATCCGACATATCCGTGGCCAGATTTTGTTTTTGTCTATTTTTGGTTAAAATTTATCAATCCTAGGACAGAAAATGGATTAAAATTTACCAATCCTAGGATAGCAAATGGATAAAAATTGATCAATCATAGGATAGAAACTTCACAATTTCTTGTGGGATTAAAATTGAACATCGTGCTTTTATGGAGCAATATCTCCATATAGATTAGCTAATTTGTCATTTGGGTTTTAAAAGTGAACAAAATTCTTTGCTGTGATTGGGTGATAGGTTTATGCTCTCCCCTTCACTGGGTGCATCAGAATACCAGACTCACTTTTCTTTATGCATTTTTAAAGCTTTTTAAAACCTTTAGACAGGCCTGCCGTAGTGGGAAAAAGTACTCACCCTACGGGAATGACCTGAGTGGGGATAGCCAAAAGCCATGGTATTCCAACCCACTTAAATTTATGTGAATTTGGAAACCCTCTTTCAACCGAGTTAACGAGGGATAACCATCCCCAAAATATTTTTCTAAAGATTGGGGG
>VDFB02249051.1:0-19669 GCA_007258455.2 Sequoia sempervirens
GGTGTTCATTATTGTGTGTGCATGTTCTTATCTATCTTATGCTACTAATACTACACAAAGTTCTTACATTGTTATAGATGGTTTTAAATTTAATATGAATAGTAAAATTTGTTGAACACTAATTCACCCCCCTCTCAATGTTCCCTGCATCCAACAATTGGTATCAGAGCAAGGTTCCTCTTCTAAAGCCTAACAACTTGAGGTGGATCTTGTGATTACAATGGATGCTAGTGGTCTTCAACAACAACTGATGGTGGCACTTGATGATCTTTATCAATCCAAAGCAGAAGTCATGGAACTCAAAGCAAGTCTTGCAGATGCTAAAAAATTCATTCAATCACTGAAAAATAAGATAAGTGATTCAAGAGAAAAGAGGAAGGAACTATGTGATCAACTGAAGCAAAAATAAAATAAAGGCTCAGATGATGTGGATTTAAATCAAACCCTAAAAGAGATAACAGGAGAATGTGAGAAGTTGGCTAAGGATAATGCAGCCCTAAAACTTGAAATGGAATCAGTGGCGATGAGGTTTACCATAGAAATTGAGCAAAGAAAGAAGAATGAGAAAAATATAGCCCAGACCTTCAAGGATAAAACTAAGGAATGCATCAGAATTAATAGTGGTTTCATTCAGTTGGAAATGGAACTACTACAATCCAGAAGCAACGAGTAAGAGCTTGAGAGACAGTTAGTAATTCTTACAAATGAGTTGGCTATTGCAAATGAATTCAAAGAAAAATTTAAGATGAGCTCCACCAAGCTTGAAGAAATAACTAAAAGTGATAAAAACATAAATGATAAGTGAGGTCTTGGATATGAAGAAGGAGAATGTTCCAGATCTAATAAAAAGAATCTTGAAAAGAAAAACAGAGGAAGAAGATATCTAGTAAGGCAACCTAATGCTCAAAGATTTAATGGATATTGCTTTGCTTGTAATAAATTTGGACACATGGCTTCTTAGTGTAGAAAGATAAGTCTTAACATTTTATCATTTCCTGGTCAATGTTTTCAATGCAAGAAGTTTGGTCATAAAGCATTAGAATGCAAAAGAATAATTGTTAATACAAGTAACATTAGATGCTATGCATGTGGAAGATTTGGATATTGCTAATCAGTGCAAGGAAAGTGTAAATCAATGGAGAGGTTGGTATAGATAGAAAGGTCTGGTATGCTTTAATTGTAACAATCTTGGTCATACAACAAAATTCTACCGAAACATAAATATGAATAAAAGAAGTTTGGATTATCAGAGAAAGATTTCACAAAAAGACAACAAAGGTAAGACAAAAGCTTATGTGGAAGAGATAAAAGATTAGATGAAAAAGACGGGTGAGAAAAACCAAATCCGATGATGGGAATAAGCCTGCACCAGAAGCCTCCACTGGTAGCCCTTTCGGTAACTAATGTCAAGCTAATGGCCTAGGGGGAGTTTTTCATGAAAAATCTCTTATACCCCTTGTGTATTGCAAGTGTTAGATTAGTGGATGTTGTCAGTCATTGAGTCACTTTCAAAAGGAAGTATTGGAATTCGTATGATGAACTGAAAGAAATTGGAATAATCTGTAGTTAAATCTTTCGCCTGATGTCTGGATCTGTTGTGTCGTCAAAACTTCTAGGGCAACGCATTTAATGTGTCAAAAGTGAAAGTTAGCAAAGTTATATAAAATAATTTTGAACTTCATTTTCTGCACATTGTATTAAAGAAGAACAAGCTCATTGGCATTTTTCTACTCGTCTCAAAGGATTGAAAGGATTTTGGGTAGCGAATCGTAAGGTACTTTCGTCAATCATTATCTTTGTGGATTTTGTGGTTGTCTATTCAGAATATAATCATGAAGAAAATCAAAGATGTTGTAACCCTGGATGAGTATAATAGTTAGAAGATTAGGGATGAGTGAAATTTGTTGTCGCTCTTGGATTGCAAAAGGCTTGAAGGATCTAAACATAGAAATTTGGATATCTGGTGCAAGTTCCCTCATTTTGTTAATACGGATATTGTTCGACTTTTCTTGAATAAATTGGATGGTGACACCATTACATTGGACAAACTGTATCAAATCACTAAGGATGTGATCAATAATCTAACTGGATTGTGTAAAGATGGTGACATTTCGAAGAAAAATTCAATTAGAAATGTGGAAGTCAAAACCCTAACCAGAATACGGGGAGATCAAAGGGCATTGATAATTTCATCAATCAAGGACCGCCTGACCAAGTATGTGGCTTATGGGATTTCATATAAAATCTATTTCAGGAACTGTGAGGGATCAACTTCGGTTGGTGCTGCTTATATTGCTCATAAGACAGATAATTGAACGTGAGAACTTTGACTTGTGTAGCCTATTGAAAGAATAGCTGATGGAAAATGTCCAATCGACTAGGGACATTGACTATTCTTTCAGGTTTGGTACTTTGGCAACATGCATTTTAATGTATTTTTTGAATTTTCTTCTATTAAAAGATAATGTGGTATGGAAAGGGAATATACCTGTTTGCAAACAAATATTCAATCATTACAACTCCTTTGAGAACTGTGAACAAGTATATGGTAGTTTCTTTAGAAAAGTATTAATGAGATTTGGAGAAGGTGGTGCTTCACTCCCAACAAGAATAATTGAGATTGGATCATCTTATGGGAAGGGAGAGAAATAGCATAAGAGAAAAAGAGTTTTGGATGATGTGACTCCTTCTACACTTAGGCCTACAAAGACTGAAAAGCAAGAAATAATTCAAGTGGTTGTGGACATAAAGGGTGAATCTTCTAAAGAGTATACTCTGCAAGATCCTCCAAAACCAGTTGAACCAAAAGTTGTTGCTTTAGACAATGATGAGGAAGAAGCCTTGTTTAAATCTAAAATATTAGAGATCATTCATAGAGAGAATGGCGTGCAAAAGGTGTCTAAAATGTGGTTAGACAGACCATCTTTTGAGCAAGACCTTATTGAAAACACCTTAGCAAAAAAATTTGTGGACAATAATGTGGAGTTGGGAAGCTTATAGAATATTCTCCCAGATGAAATGATTGAGTGTGTGAAGATAGCTATGGAATCTATGCCCTTAGAAAGAAAAGAAGAAGCGATAATTTCTCACCTAAAAATGCAGTTTAGGTTATCTCTCTCAAAATTGAAGAAGAGGATGAGTGAATTAAGACAGTGCATCGATTTTGCAAATAACATCTTCAACTATTGCCTAAAGTGTCCCCATGTGACAGGGAAGTACAAAGATAAACTTGAAGAAATTGAGAGTGAGTTGGTTAAGATTGGACAGGACTATAGTATGCTCCTAGACTCAAATGGAGACATAAAGAAGAAAGTTAGCAATTTACAGGCTAAGCACGCAAAATTTCTTCATACTAAGAATGTTCTCACTAACACATTCTGGAAGGTTAAGGATATAACTGAAGATAGACTAGAACAGATGGTTGAGATTCTCAGATCAGGAGAGCAACTGCAACAGGAAATCACTATTCCTAAGCACCTTAATCAAATCATCAACAGGACATCTGAGAACAATAGCATGATTATTTCCATTGGATTTGTTGTGGATTCCTGGAAGAAATTCTTTCCAAAAATGAAAGCTAAATATAAGATAATCTTCTAAAAAAAATTGCAACAATTGTAAAAATTTTGAAGAATGAAGTAAAGGTTAGTACAGTATTTTAAAGAAGTTAAGGAAAGAAGCGTAGCGCGGATGCTATAAATTTTTGTCATTGATGTCAAAGGGGGAGAGAATGGAGTGAAAAATTTCCTAGCATCTTTAGGGGGAGTAGCAATTTTGATATAATACTTTTTGAGTTTTGGGCACTTAGTCAATTTTTCACTAAGTGTTGCCATCAATGCCAAAGGGGGAGATTGTTGGCATATGATGGTTGTGGACATGATTTTTGGCTTCCTGTGTTGTCATTGATGGAAACTAAAGTCTTCAGTTTATTCCACATTATCAATTATGATCGTACTGGAAAAAGATCTATGTTTTCGTAGTTTACCGGCTGAACTGGACATCCGGTTAGTCTGTTGATTCGGTCACCTCACCGGATCATCATTTTGTTATGCAGATCTGCAAGGAAGGTTTCCCAACACGTATCTTACTCTGTTGAATAATTTTTGTTGCATTACTGCTATCATAGCTCAAATTAAGAGGTTTGGTGGTATAACTCATTGTCTATTCTTCTCTTGTGGCCAACATGTTCAATATCACAGATCGCGGATGTATATGGATGAAATGTTTTGTTATTTTCTCATGTTTGAACCTTTGTTTGGGTCCCTACTATGAGTTTAGCTGACTTATGTAGGTACACACTAAATTGTGATTTATGATTTTGGGCCGACACAAGGAAAGCTATTATATTTTGCTTCAAGCCGACATATAGTGAAATTGATGATAGTGAATATATAAAGAAGATTAGTATTTCATCTTTGGTATGCAAGAATGTGAAAAATGTGTGTATGGAAATTGTGTATGGTATTTATGCGAAAAGCCTATATAGTACTGTGAGCCTACATCAAAAAATCATCAAGCGAGTTATTGTATGTGTTGTAGGAAGACTTTTGTTGAAGTGTAGAACAGAGCATGAAAAGAGTGTGATCAAAGAGTAGATTGTGTGCTTCATTGGAACTGAACTCTGGCATTTGAAGATGTTGTCCCATCAATTCAAATTTTGTAGCAACATTTTATCATATGTATTGTAGGCAGTGAGCCTCTATTTTGTTGAGTAGTGAGCTCTAGGCAATGAGCCTGAATGCAAGTGCATTACTCTTTTATCTTTACTTTTAATAGATTAAAAAAAATTGGATTAATCTCCACCATGGTTTTTCCCCTAACAGGGTTTCCACGTAAAATATCTGGTGTTATGGTGTTCATTATTGTGTGCGCATGTTCTTATCTGTCTTATGCCGCTAATACTGCACAAAGTTATTACATTGTTGTAGATGGTTTTAAATTTAATATGAATAGTAAAACATGTTGAACATTGATTCACACCCCCTCTTAGTGTTCCCTGCATCCAACAACCCTTTTTCAGTAGATCAGTACGGAGTTCCTAGAGACTTTACAATGCTAGACGGCTAATTGCTGACGATGTTGATATGCCTCTAGTCTCCAACACTAATGATGTCGGTACCACAGATTCCTATGAGGAGTGGTGGGAAGCAACACAGATGGCTCCTGTATTCCTGATGGACGAGTCGATAGGTGATGTAGGGTCACTCCCAGATTAGGGAGATAAGGAGGAGGACATGATTGAGGAGATACGCTACAGGGTTGCAGACATATTCACAGATGTGATAGATGAGGAGTATGATGAGGCTGCAGATCCTGACTATGATGGCTAGGAGGAGGAGAATGAGGAGCAGCAGCTGATGAGTGAGGGTGATGAGGATCTAATGGAGCACGAGTGGGGAGAGCCATCTCCCATTCATGTTACTAGATCACGATCAACAACTGCAACATGCACTAGCACCTACAGTCATGGAGAGGCTAGCACATCCTCCATGCCCCCTACACACGATGAGGTTGTCTTCACACAGCCTGTCAGAGAGCTAGGTGATGATATTTTATTTACAGTCATGCTTTATGCTTATGATTTATGTTTTAATGTTATGTCCATTTATAATATCATAATGTGTACTGATTATATTTATGGTTTCTATCTTGCAGGAGTTGTGAGAGACCTTCATGATCTCTATCATCAGTTAGCTTCCGAGATAATTCCCCCATCAGTCTACGAGGAGGTCATTGATATAGACTATGATCCCCCACCCATCATGGAGTGGGATCTAGAGCTACTCAAGTCGTACGTCAGACTGTGGGCAACATATGAGAGTCTCAAGAGATGTGTCCACTGAGTTGAGGCTACCCAGGATGCCCAGTCATCTTGAACCCTAGCAGAGTTTGAGAGACTACAGTCAGAGGTAGCTAGACTACAAGCGGAGAGAGATTAGCTAGTAGGGGAGAGTCAAGAGGCCCTTGGACAGGTACAGGGTTTATAGTTTGCTCTTAATGCACTCGACGGCTCGCAATCACGATCGCATACCACCCTCTTTTGATGGATAACCTCTAAACAGATACGAGCACCAAATCCCAATGGATCTAGCAATCAAAGACCTCATTAGCATTGTATATATTGATGACATGTACACAAAACTTATATATATATATATATATGAGCATTTGATGTTTTATTATTTGTGTTTATGTGTTTAACGTTAAATAGAAATGTGATTGATTAAATAATCTTTGTAAGACTATTTAATGAATGTCTCCATGATTTAACATGTTTTATGTGATCTAATTAAAACTAATTCTAGTTTCTCATAGTTGCAACATTGTGATTAAGTATGTTATGCTAAATTAAATGCACCTATGATCTAATTAAAGAACATTAAATGCATATAAGGATCTAATCTAGCATAACACACAAGATTAGATCCAAATGTCCATGGTTGGGGTTAAAGGTAAGGAGGTATGTGAAAGCCAGGATAAGAATAGTATTTCCTTGGAGGGTGATGCTGAGAATAAGGATGTGTTTAACTTTGATCGGGAGGATCTACCCAATGTTCTAGGTATGGCTAAGGAGGGAACCATTTCCCTGTTTAAACTATTTAAATGGGTCTTTCATGAGATCAACATGACTAATGTTAGGGTTTGAGGTGTTGTGAGCAAAGTGGGAGAATCTTCTCAGTCTTATGTTCAAAATCAAGTTGATGAGCTATTTGATTCCTACAAAGATATCCCTATGGGACCTAATTCATAATTCACCTAATTATCACACTATGCTTCAAACAGCCTTACAAAAATTTGTGATGCCCCCTAATACAAAAGCAAACGATGTGGCAACTCTAATAGAAGGAATGAATACAGTTAATGTAGACATTACCTTTCACCAACATGAGATCCCTCCCTTGGAGATGAGAAAGAGACATGATGCCTTCATGATAATAGCCAAATTCAATAGAACATGAATAAAAAGAACCCTTGTTGATAATGGCTCAACCCTTCATGTGTAGTGTGAAGCTTTTAGATAGATTGGGCATGGAAAAATCAAAAATTGAACTTGACTCCTTATCGATTCAAGGATTTGACAATGTAGGAAAGCAACCACTCGATGTGATTACTCTACCTATTACAATCGAAAAGGCCGCCTTACAAACTCCTATTCATGTTATGCCTCATGACCTTTCATGCAATCTTCTTTTAGGAAGACCTTGAATTCATCAGATGCATGCAGTGCCTTTGACTCTACATCGTATGATGAAATATGTCTAGAAAATCAAGGTATACCAAGTTGAAACAAACCCTAATCCTAAAAGTTTTTTACAAGTTGAGAATGACAAGTCCTCTAAGCACATTAATTCCAACATCAAATATAGAACCTATGAAAGAAGAAAAACAAGAAATGGAAACAATGTTGAAATTATTGGATGATGATTGGGGTTCTTTGGAATTCACACCCTTGTTTATGGGAGAGTATATAATCACAAATAAAGAAGATGAAAAGAAAAAACAACCAACGGTAATGACAATGCAGAATTCAGAAGAACAATCACTAACATCCACCTCATCCACTTTAGAAGAAGACACAAGTTATACAAAAAACTTTGATGAGATATATTATCAACAACCACCAAACTTGAAAGAAATGGAAAGACTTTATGGGAGAGGTTATGAACTTATGAAGCAATTGGGTTATAGTGGAAAAGGATGTGGAAAGAAAGAAAAAGGAATCTGTGTTCCTATAGAACCTAATGCGTAAGAGACAAAAATTGGTTTGGGATATTGCCCTTCTAAGATTATGCAAGCAACGAAAAGACCCTCACTGAACATCAATACCATCATGTGTAAGCCTAAAACAACTCACTTTGAAGCATTCAAAATTGATTGATACAACTTGTGAAGAATCATTGGAGTTTTTTGAAGATGATGAAGCCTTGAAAGAAATACTAGGAGTTTATGACAAACAATTCACTCCTCCTAAATAGAAACGGGTTACATGTACTATGATTAGTACCAAGCAAAAATATGGAGAAGAAGAAAGTAGTGAAGTTGACATGCACAAAGAAGAATACAACCCTGAATTTCTGAAACAAAATGTGCTTCCCTTAGGAGATACCATGGAAATACAGATGGATATTAACAATGAAGACAAGGTGATTAAGATAGGAAAGTTCCTCAATGATGAAGAACAAGAAGACCATGCAACTTTACATCATGAATTTCCTGAACTTTTCACTTGGACTTATTCAGACATGCTGAGAATTGACCCTAATATTGTAACACACAATATAGTCCTTGCTGAAAATGCTAAACCCGTTAGACAAAAGATTCAAAAAATGAACCCTAAGATAGCCTTATTAGTTAAAGCCAAAATCAAAAAGCTACTTGAAGCTAGTTTTATAAGACCAATAGATTATTCTCCTTGTATCTCAAACATTGTTGCAGTCATAAAACCTAAAAATTTCATATTATGATGTGTATGGACTTTTGTGATTTGAATAAAGCATCTTTAAAAGATGACTTTCCCCTTCCTAATATTGACATGATAGTAGACTTGACTACGGGACATGCTTTGTTGTCATTCATGGATGGATTTTCTAGATAATCAAATCTTTATCAACCCTCAAGACCAATATAAAACAGCATTTACAATAGCTTGGGGAACATTTTGTTGGGTAATGATTCCTTTTGGATTGAAGAATGTGGGCGCAACATATCAAGTGGTGACATTGATATTCACGATTACATACATAAGATTTTCAAAGACTATGTTGATGATATTCTAGCCAAATATTTAACAAGACAAGACAATGTGAATGTCTGGGGAAAATATTTGAGCGAATGTGAAAATACAACATGAGATTGAATCCAAAAAAGTGTCTTTGGTGTAGATAGTGGAAAAATTCTAGGGTTTATCATATATCATAGAGGCATCGAGGTGGAAACAAAGAAAATTGATGATATAGTTAACATGCCACCTCCTAGAAACATCTCTCAATTATGCACCTTACAAGGAAGAATTCAAGCTATCAGTCATTTTATGGCATCTTTAGTGGATCAAACATTACCATTTACTCATCTCCTCAAGAAAGATGTGCATTTTGATTGGAATAGGGATTGTAAACAGGATTTTGAGAGTACAACCGACTATGCAAAATAAACCATTCATCCTATATACAACAACATCAATCCATGCTCTTGCAACATTGTTGGCTCAACAAGATGAAAATGGTAAAGAACATCCTATTTACTACATTAGCCAAACCTTGATTGATTACGAGAAGCAATACACAATGATATAAAAATAATGTTTGGCTCTTGTATTCACTACTAGTAAGTTGCAACATTACTTATTGAATGTAGAAATACACGTGATGATGAAATTTGACCCTTTAAGACATCTTTTTGCTAAAACAGACTTATCAAGATTCTTAGCTAAGTGGTTGATGTTGTTAACTGAGTTTGACCTTAAATTTGTTTCACAAAAATAAATTAAGGGCCAAGCCTTGACTAACCAACTAGTTGATGATCCTTCTCCTTTAGCATTACCCAATAATGACTGTTTCCCCAACGATAATGTGTTGACAATTGAAGCTAATACATGGGAATTATATTCTGACAAATCTAAGTATAGAACTGGCTCCGGTGCAGGGGTTATACTAATACCACCTGCGAGAGAGCCTATTCCCTTATCATATCAGTTAAACTTCCTATGTACAAATAAAACTGTTGAGTATGAAGCGTTGCTCACTAGATTGCACGCCACTTTAATTATGGGTGCTAGAGACATTAAGATACTTGGCGATTCACAATTAGTCATCAAACAAATAAATGGAGCATATCAAGTGAAGCATGACAAATTATCAAATTAATACAAGGATCTTACAATGACTTTGTTAGAGAAGTTTGAATCATTTATCATTGACAACATCTCTCAAAAAGATAATCGGCATGTGAATGCAATGGCAAGCGTAGCTTCCCTTATATCTCCTCAAGATCCTTCAAAAGGCTTCACCTTTATTGTGCATACAACTATGAAACCATCAATCAAAGATAAATCATATGAAGTATTCGTAACAACCATGGAAGACTTGAGTGAATGGTACGATACAATATTCAACTATTTGAAAGATGGTACCTTTCTCGAGCCAACAACTAAGAACATCTGAGCCCACCTACGAAAACTCGCATCTAAGTATATAATTCTCGCTGATGTGTTGTATCAAAGATCATTTAATGGTCTCTTACTTAGATGCCTAAAAAAATATGAAATACCCACAACACTTGAACAAGCTCATGCACGTGCTTGTGGTGGTCACTTTGGAGGAAAAACATTAGTTCAAAAACTTATCCGCATAGGATACTATTGGAGACATATGGAACAAGATTGCTTTGCATACGTAAAAAAATGTCACAAATTTCAAGAACATAGCAATTTTATTCATGCTCCTGCTTATGAATTTCGAGCTCAAGTTCCTATCTGGCCCTTTGCGGTTTGGGGTTTGGACATTGTTGGAAAAATATCACCACCTTCCTCTGCTAAACCTTCATTCATAATCACCACAATAGATTACTTCACGAAGTGGGTAGAAGTGATTCCCCTTCGATCAACAACTGTTGAAGTGATATGCCATTTCATATTGGAACACATTATTGCTCACTTTGGACTTCCTTCAATGTTAGTTTTCGATAATGGTACACTGTTTAAGAATAATGATGTGAAGAAGTTCTTGGAAATGTTTAAAATATAGCATCGCTTTTCAACACCCTACTATCCACAATCTAATGGTCAAGCTGAATCAACTAATAAAAGCCTTGAACACATCTTACAGAAAACCATTAGCAAACATAATAAGGATTGGCACACACATTAACATATGTGCTATGGGCCTATCACATGAATGTTAGAGTATCCACAGGGACTACACCTTATAACCTTGTCTATGGTACCGAGGCAATAATGCACTTGGAGTTAGAGATTCCCATATTAAGAATCACTCTCCAAGGACTTATTGATGACAACAATTATAAAAAACAACAATTGCATCAGCTTGAAATGCTCGACGAACAACGCATCAATGCTTTTGAGCACCTTCAAGCTTAATCTAAGAGAAGGCAACATAGCTACAATGAAAATGTCCTCCCTCGTATATTCACTAAATGGGATTTCGTGTTATGTGAGAATCAACGTAACATCAATGTCGACTTGGCTGATAAAGAAAAAATCAACCCTAATTGGTTAGGACCTTATATAATAAATGCAAGCTATGGGTCTAGTGCATACATGTTAACAGAATTAGACGACATACCTCTTAAAGAGCCTATAAATTATGTGCATCTACATTGGTACTATGTCTAATGATCTTGAATAGTGTGTATGATAAAGCAGTGGTGTTAGAGTTACTAGACCACGTTCTATGTGCTCTCGCATTGCTTACCATTCTAAAAGCTTCACACTAATTATGCACCTATGATCTAATTAAAGAACATTAAATGCATATAATGATCTAATCTAACATAACACACAAGATTAGATCCAAATGTTGGTGGTTGGGGTTAAAGGTAAGGAGGTATGTGAAAGCCAGGATGAGAATAGTATTTCCCAAGAGGGTGATGCTAGGGATAAGGATGTGTTTAACTATGATGGGGAGGATCTGCTCAATGTTCTGGGTATGGCTAAGGAGGGCACCATTTCCCTATTTAAACTGTTTAAACGGGTCTTTCATGAGCTCAACATGACTAATGTTAGGGTTTGGGGTGCTATGATAAAAGTGGGGGAATCTTCGCAATCTTCTATTCAGAATCAAGTTGATGAGTTGTTTGAATCCAAATCTCAAAGGTCGACATCAACCAAAAATTTGAATTAAAAAGGTAATTTTCTCGCTCAAAACTTAAAAAATCCCCAAATGGGACTCATTCGCCCAAGGTGGTGAATGGGTCCCACCTAGAGGGACTCATTTTCCCAAGGGGGCAAATGAGTCTCACCCTAGATTTTTGAGGTGGGTTTTCAAGATTTTTGATGTTTTAGATGATTTTGTCAAGTTTTTAGCTGAAATAAGCCTCGAGATCCAAAATAATGGGTCTTAGGGGCCTATTAATGATGATTTAAAGGGTAATTAATGGAAGGGTACAAAAATAGGTCCAAATTAGGACAGGAATAATACTATCTCCAAGAAGGGAGTACAATTCCCATTGCCATAGAATTTAATTCTGGCAGGATTTTAATCATGTTCCTTTCCATATCTAGTGTCGACTTGAATTGTTTGAATTTCAGGGTTAATATTTAGATTTAGTATAAATAAGGGGTTAATTAATTCACATTTTTTTTACCTAGCAACTTTGAGAGAGCATCCTAATACTTCACAAGAGCATTTCAAAGGAATTTTAAGGTAGATTATCAAATTTTTATTGCAGCAATTCAAGATCATTTCATCATGTCTAAGGCATAGTGCATTCATGCATGTTGTTGAGCTAAGATAGTGGATGTAGCGTTGAAGATCTACTTGCAAGCATTGTTACAAATATTATTTGAGATCAAGATCTACATTCTTCATGGCCACTTCATGTTAGATTGCAGATTTGTACTCCAAGACAACTTCCAAGGTATCAACATTGCATCATTTCATGTTCATGCTTCAATTTCATTATTTCATCATTTGGTTTAATTACCTACAAGGGGTTTGACTTGGGAAAACCCCTATTCACTAACAATCAACAAGTTTTTCTCCTCTTAAGTGTGTGTTTGCATATTTGTAGGTTGAAGATCAAGTGGAAAAGAAGTTTAGAGCAAAGTTACAAAATTTATCAAGTTACAAAGTTGACCTTCATAGTGCAAGAAGATATAATTGAAGCTACAAAATTTATTACAGGTTTTCGAGAGTTGACAACCAGGGATCTGAGAGTGCAGAAATCAAGGAAAATAACCCAGATCTCAATTTCAGGAACCCTAATAGGAACCCATTCACCACTAAATGCGAATGAGTCCTTTGTGCCCTAAAAACAAGCTTCTTGCAACAAGGTACACATCATTTTAAGCTCTAAAAACTCCCCTCATAGGTGCTATAATAGTTAGGGTTAGTTTCTAATTGTTATTTGCATCTTTTGGCTCTCATAATTGTGTCTTTTGTGGAAAAACTTAGTGGCTCATCATTTTGGTCAATTCATTTTGATGAACCTTATTTTCCACATAAATAGAGATAAAATTACATAAGTCTAAATTTGATTGTAAATTCACATAATGTTTTTCTTTAGAATATCAAAGAGATAAACCATATAGAATAAAACTAGGTATTTTTCATAAAAATGAATTGATTAAGAAATATTATTTATCATGGGTAGGATTCTTAAACTAGACAATCAAATTAATTTGTTGTAAGTGCTCATCCTTGGAAGGAAAATTGATTATCAAATGTTGATCATAGAAGAACATTTACATGTTGGGAGAAAATTGTGATTTATCTTCCTAGAGAGTATTATGAAGCCAAAATTAAATTAAGATGCACATTACGATGGAAAATTAGATTGGATTTCACCTTGGGAATTCAATCATAAATTTAATTTCTTTTATCTTACAAATCCTAGGCATTAATTATTTCAACCATTGGAAAGTATAGTAGGGAAATTCAATGTGATTTTAACTTGAGAATTCTATACATACCCAGGGGAAGGGAATTAGGGTTATAAATATTGAAGTTCAATAATATCAAAACATTTGTGTAGTATAGATTTAAATTTAATATCAATTTATTTCTTTTCTCTATTTTCCAATTCGGGTGTTGTGATTTTGTAAGTTAATTGATCATCATAGTTTATATGAATGTTCTTCTCTTAGAATTTGATGGGTTGAATTTCAAATATATTTTTTATAAGTTGCATATTTGGATAGTAATATACACACTTTTATAGTGCTTGTTATTCAAACATGTGACTAGTTTGTTTGGGGATTATATCACCTTTTTTTTATTTATATATCTCTAATCGTCACTTGGATGGTTTTACCACACTTTCATGGATATTCCCATAGGCCTATGATATATAGGAGAAGCAAACTTCTATTTATATCTCCCCTCTAAAATCTATTTTGTTTTCTTTATCACATTAGTGTAGGTTAGTTTAGATTTTAGAATAGAGTTTAAATTATATTTTATTCTCTATTTTCCTATCTTGTAAGCTTTGGGGAATGTTCTTGTAAATGAAAAAATATGGAATTATTGAATCTCTCTTTCATCTTGTATTTTAGGTAAGAGAATACCAACAGCCCCTTGTGAGGAAATATATCACACACCTTTGAGTCAACAAAGTTTGTCTTAGTAAGTTTCTTGAGACTTCAAGGGTTATTTTTCTTTTCAACAGGAATAAATATTTCCACACATATTGATGTGTCAAGATCCACATCAAAATATATGGTTCTAAATGGAGCATTGATCAAGACCATTTTTTGAATTTAGTAAACTGGTAAATTCATTTTTTAGTAGTTATAGATTTTGTAAAATCTAAGAATTTAAGGTTTCAATTGTATTTCAAGATGAAAATTTTAATTATTTAGATATATTTTTCCTTTTTTGATAGTTTATTGGTTAAGAAATAATTATTTTAACATTTGTAGTGATATTCATGATATTGCTAAGGATGCTTATAAATTTCTTTTAGGATATTCCCCACTAGTAGGAGAACTATATTAGGGAATTTAAAGACTCTTTAGTACTAAGGATGTACACTATTTCCATTCACGCTACATAATCATATTTAAATATAATATAATATCAAACAAGAAAAAAGGAATACAAACAAGTTTGAGCACAATGTTATATTTAATTTTTATTTATGTAATTTTATTTTACAATGTAAAATTCAAGTCTACTTTGTAGCTTTACATGGTATCAAAGAATGTTCATCTAATAGTGAATATTCTTATAAAATATTAAAATCAAAAGAAAGAGAGATGACCACTTTTGTTATAGAAAATCTTCATAAGATTGTGAAAATTTTGGATGGTGGTGGATTTCATCTCTAGAAGTTCAAAATGGAGATACTTTTGTTGAACAAAGAATTGCTCAAGATGTTGGAAGGGACTAAGACTAAATCTACTCAAGATGGTTAAAGAAGGTAAATCGCGTTCTTGTATCCTTTTGAGTTTAATTGATAATGTGCTTTTGTATGTGATTAAAAAATAAAAAAGTAAGTTTGGGATCAATTGAATCAATTGTATCAATCAAATGATGTTAATATGGGATTATATCTATGGTTTTTTTGTTGAAATATAGGATCACACAGTATATTAAACCACACAAACCAATTTAAGTCTCTCATTTTTTTGGACACTTATAGATCAATGATTATAGAATGCAATTATGTCACTCGGTAGTTTATCAAAATCATATTTATGACGTAGCAGCAGGTGTACAACCCCCAATCTTAGTACTCTACAAAACAACAGCAACAAAGCAACAAGATATCAGAAAGAAACAAGGGATTCCTCTATGAAATCCATTTCTACAAACTTCAAAACAGGCAAGAAAACAATGAATACACAAAAACAAGAAAATATAGATTCAATCCTAATTAGAATAGAAAACACATGATCCCATGGGGGAATTGGTGCCAATTTGATGTAAAAATTGGCCCTTTCCCAATTCATAAGATGCAAGCTTGATATGTTGATGATGATTGATCCCATTTGTTGGTGAAGGCTGATGAGAGCCCAAGCCCAAAACTGAAAACCTAGCTAAGAACTCAATGGTGATGGATGGAAAATGGCTAAACATTTTAGCATAATAACCCCTTGCATAATTTTGTGGATGATCAAAATGAGGTTCGAAGTTTCCTATCTATAGAGGGATGAGATTAGTTGACACCGTCCAAATTCTGGAGCAATGGAATAGCCATTCCATCCTAATGGCAGATGCAATTTGTCAATCCATGTATGGATGAAGGAAAAGATTTGGGGATTGTTAATAAATGCATATTTTGAATTCTAAAATTTGCTGAAATGGAACGGTAAGAGGGAAGGGAAAATGCACAATGCGTTGACTTGGCCTACACATTGCATGAAGTATTGGGTTTGTTGATGCCATAAGATCAACTTTAAATTCAAACAGGAGAATATTCCAAGATGTCCCCGTGAAGAAAATAGGATTTAATAAATGAATTAAATCTATTTTCATGTGAAACTTGCAAAACTAGAGGATGGACATGAGATGAGAATAAATTAACTGGCGTTAATTAATTTAATGAGAGAGGCGATGATGACCTATATGACTAAATTTATGGATTTGTATTTAAATCAAATGAGTAGAGGAATATGATGGCATATTTAATTAAATGCACTTTAATGATTTAATCAAAGAGATGGTGTTAGATTAAACCAAATAAGGTTTTAATTTATTTTAACATTGATAGGATTCTTAGATTTCAACTCAAATGAAAATTAATTATTTAATTAAATAGGGATAATTAGAATGATTGGACGACTAATTTAAGAGAGAGTGACTTAATTAGACAAAATGATTTTATTTAATTAAGGATGAGGCTGATGAACTAAATCAGATAAGGAGATTTGATTTGCCTTGGTTAGATCGGTGATGATCTGTGAAGAAAACAATGTTAGTAGCCTGGATCAATGCATAATGTCAATCCTACATTTTTAATGGTTCACTAGAGGATTTATAAACTCAGTCTAATATGGACTTACAAAAAGTAGTAGCAACACTACTTCATGAGGAAGTTATATGCAAAGATGTAAGATTGATTGTTGAGACTCTTACAACTATTTTTCCAATAGGATGTAAGGGAAAAGCTAAGCAGAAGATAGAAAACAAGTCTTAAAATACCTCTAAGATCAATCAAGGCACAAAGCCAAAGCCAAAGCCAAAGAATCATAGAAAATGCTTCTATTTTGGTTTCAAGAGCATTTAAGAAGCAATGTAATAAATGATTAGTATGGATTCAAGAGGTAAAGAAGAAAAATGAAATAGAAGCTAATGTAGTTTCAAGTAGTGGTGAAGAGAAGTGACTACATTCATAAATTTTGATACATCAAAGTGCTAGTACTTGACTTAAGCAAAATTCAGCATATGACACCAAAGAGAAGTTAGGTCAAGACATAAAAGGAAGATCCAAAAAGAAAAAAAATCATTCTCAAAGATAACAAAAAGAATGAGATGATCTAGGAGTGGGTAACATTAATTTTTGGATGTATAATGCCTCCATATGTAAGAAAACTTGAGATGTATGGTATGTCCAAGTACTTAGTAAACCATTTTATAAATTAGTTAAAATAAATTGATGTTGGCATATTGGTACAATTTGGAAATGATAGATATCTTCTAAAAGAGGTGAAAGGAAGGACTATTGCTAAAGGTTTTAGAGAGGGAAACACTTACAAGTTATGTGCAACAATTCTAGAAGAGGTGTTGGCAGAAAAAGATGATGAAAGATACAATTCAATCCTTTGGCATCATAGATTTCAACATATAAATGTACATTCACTTGAATAATTAAAAAAAAACAATTTTTAGAGGAGTTGATGTTAGGATAGTGTGATATTTAATTGTAATCCTAGTGTTATAATGTTTCATATCCGACTTTCTTAAATTGGGCACTTGGATGTCCATGTAGTTGAGATATATTATTAGTTTCTTAGTTGGCTTGGAATATTATTTATAATTGCATTAAGAGGGGAAGTGGAGTGTGATAATGGTAGTTATAAATTGATTTGAGTATTTGTGGCACTTTTCCATTCCTAGACACTAGAAGGGAGAATGGAGTATCTTTACATTTAATGGGTAGGTCACATGTGAGTTGGTGGAGGAAAATTTGGATAACATTCTTGGGAAGCTTTCTCATTGAAATGATGTTATTATTGGCTTTGTTCATGTCACATTAATTGATTTCATCATAGGGGTGTTGGATTTTTCTAATACCATTGATAATGGTAGTATTGGTTTAAGGAATCTATTGTTCTTTTCTTTCAACTACTTTATATGAATTGTATGCATTAGATGGAGGTATTATGGGGTTTTATAGGTACATAGTGTTGGTATGTGTAGCCTAATCATGCTCCAAGTTAATATTTTGGTCACTTTTCCTGATGCAATTTTACCCCAAATTAATTAATGGGGGGGGTGTGATGCAAGAGCATCTACCAAAAACACCAATCATCTAGGGTACTCAAGACCCAAACTCAACTGAGAAGATCAAATTGACCAATCACCCAAAATTCCTTTATCTTTTCCTCAAAATCACATCATTTCACTCAAAAATCACAAGGCACCAATAAGCCAAATCACCACAGACCTTTAATACAACTTATCCATCATCACTTTGACTGAATTAAAACAAAAACTTGATCAGTAAACTCTGATTTCATCAATTCATTCAACTCGCCCAACTATGCACCAACACTCCTCAAGAAACACAAGGTACAAAGACATCATTGATGGAACTAAGATCCACAACCCTTACTGACCTCATAAACATCTTAGAACATCATCTTTTTTCAGAAATAAACAAAATATACTGCCCCATAACTCTATTTTGTCAGAACTTCAATTTCATGCATTCAAATCACTATGGTTCCACATTGTCCAAGCACCAAACAACATATTATGCTTCCTAAACTCTACCTAGACATTTAGACATACTTAACATCATTACTTTGATAGTTTCAAGACAACTTAAGTCACTCATATTACTGTTCTATCATAATTTTAGTTCCTTTCATTCAAGACCAACATTCCTATTAGCATTGCAACATGTCAAGAATGAGTATTCCATTCAATCCGCAATGAATATTCATGAAAAAAACACTATTCTAGGAACCCATCTAGGCACACATTTACATACTTCATTATCAGATGTCATTACTTTGAAAGAAATAACTAAACTTTTGATTGTCCTACATTTTAGGACCCCAAATAGGCTTAAAATAAAAAGCACCCACCATTGAATCAACTCCAAAATACTATATGACAATAAACAATCTTAATTCAAGTTACAAAACTCAGGATTCTACCACTTTTAAGGGCTAAATGGCTCAACAACCCGTAGATCTTCAAAACCCTTGATATATGCACCAAACTAGTTTAACAAACGAGGGTTTACAGAAAACAACCTCTCCAATCTTCTTACCGCCTTGAAAAATCTTGAATCACCTTTGAAATAGTCTGCTCCAACTTCCCACACTCTCTCCAAATTAGTTTGCATTGAATTCCAACTTAGAGCCTTGCTTTTTGTAAAGAAATTTTGCATTTTCCTGAGTGAGCAACAACAAATCTCCATATCCTTGTCTCCCCTATTTCTGTACACACACAAATCACCTAAAAAATACTAAAAACTCTCTGAACATTCCATCCCACCAATATTCTAAACCTACATTGGTGGGATGGTGAATTCAATCCTTATAAGACCCTCAAACCCTTGACTGGCTTTTCCTTCAGACAATTCACAAAAAATTAATCTTATTTGTTCAAGATCTGAATAGAGTCTATCAAAACACCTCTGATAAGTTACTAACTCTCTACTCTAAGATAACAAATCAAATTATATATCTTAT
The DNA here is from genome assembly GCA_007258455.2 of Sequoia sempervirens. Classification (NCBI taxonomy): domain Eukaryota; kingdom Viridiplantae; phylum Streptophyta; class Pinopsida; order Cupressales; family Cupressaceae; genus Sequoia; species Sequoia sempervirens. The sequence continues at coordinate 19,544 of VDFB02249051.1, forward strand.
AGAATGTTGGACAAGAAAAATAACACTGTAAATTTAGGAAACAAGGAATTTTATTTAGTAAATGCTTCAAGAATACAAATCTGCTCCTGCCTCGGCCTTTACAATGCTTTTATAGAGCCATTACAA
>VDFB02249052.1:0-13870 GCA_007258455.2 Sequoia sempervirens
ATTGCTTCCACCTCCTATGACCGCAACTCTACCATCACCTTCATATATGTCTCAACAACTTCATCAATCCAATCTTCCACCTCAATTACCTCCACAAGGCACATCCCAACTGAATGTTCCGGGTGGTACCCAACAACCCCCTTTACAAAATGCTTCTATGCTATCTCAGCCATCTCATCAACAACAACCCATGCATAACGCTTTGGTCTCTTCACAACAACCACCCTACCAACCACAAGGAAATCCATCCCGACCTATCGCTCAGACCATATTCCCCTTTCTCGCATTCATTTTACGTTTGTAGGCTCAATCACAACACAACATCCCATCTTGGCCCACACAACAATTGACATCACAACAACCCCCTCAACACTACTACTATCATAATCAGCAGCTATTTCATCTACAACCACCTTATGTGGCCTCCCAACAATCACAACAATATCTTCAACACCAACAAACCGCTCCACAACATCCCATCCAAGCTCCTCAACAACTTACCCCACACTTTTATCAAACAAATTTGTACTATCCCCCACAACAACAGCTCCCGTATCAACAAAATCCCTTGGCTTACCAACAAGGCATGTCATCATCCAACTATCAAAATCCATACTTCAACAATCTGACACCTACTCAGTAAGATCCTTTATCATCCTATTATCAACATCTCCCCAACCTGCCACCGGTCAACTCGGATCTGTTGGAAATCAAAGCCGCTCTGAAGGATCTTCAAGCTGGGGTTGGCAAACAATCGTTCAAATTCAAAGACATATGCCCCTATCCATTTGATCCCTCCATCTCATTGATTCCCTTCCCTAAACATTTTGAAATGCCAAAGTTTGACAAATATAGGGGGGACAAAGATCCTAAGGCCCACTTGCAGGAGTTTTACTCCCAGTGTCAAGATGTTATGCACAATGAAAACTATCTCTTGCGCCTATTCCCGCGAAGCCTGGCAAGCAACGCCCTAGGGTGGTTCATGACCCTCGAAAAAGGATCCATAAAATCTTTTGCGGACCTATCAGAAAATTTTGTCTCCTACTTCTCCTTCAATTTGGAGGACACTTACACCTTAGATCTCCTCAAAGAGAAACAACATGAAGGGGAAACCTTTACTAGCTACCTCCAAAGGTGGCGTGTGCTAGCAAGCCGAATGAAAACCCCTCTGAAAGAGAAGGACATGGTCACTCTCTTCGTGGAGAACTCTCATCTTGACATGGCTCATAACTTTTGGTTACATTGTGTCACCACTTTTATGGAAGTAGTGGAAAAGGGACCTATCCTTGAACATGCCCTTGTTGCCAAAGGGAACATTAAAATACATAGCCATGATAAAGAAAGGTCATTTGGAGACAAGCCACGTTTTTGGAACAAGAACAAGAATGTAGTGAATGATGGTGTGACTAATACTAAACACGTCCAAGTGGCTAATACATCCCTGAGACAACAATCCTTTGTACCGCAGGGGGCACCTCGTCTTCCTCAACAATCAAATCAGAATATCCAGGGGAACACTAAGCGCCAATATGCTCAATTAGGGGAACCCTTGAGTGTTGTCTTTAATAAATTGTTACAGGTCAATTATCCAATCACATATCCTGTCACCAAGCCACTTGACAAATCCAAGCCCAAGCCTACATGGTTTAGGGAAAATGAATATTGTGAGTTCCATAAAATCAAAGGACACTCTTTGAATAAGTGTCAAGGTCTAAAAAACTATGTCCAAGATCTCATTGATCGAGGAGATATCAAGGTTGACACCAGTCAGGCCTCATCGTCCAATGCTCAATTGCAGATATATCAAAACGCCTTTCCACACCATAATCAAGGCCCGAGCACCTCCAACAGTAATCCTCAAGACAACTGCACAAATAATGTGAACTATAAGAATGTACCCCTCAATTACGAGGGCATTATTCATTACATTGAGTAGGTAGAACCTCGTGTATCCATGATACATGTCAAAGCCAAAGACCCTTTGTGTGTTGTTACTACACAATGAGCCCGCATCACTGTCCTTGCGGCCTTCGCACCCACCCGATCAACTCCCTATAAGCTCTCGGTGTGACATCCGCCCGATCACTTAGGAAAGACCCCTGCACATATCTCCATTTTGGATTTACTTAAGTCTTCCCTTGTGCATCAAGAAATCCTCAACAGAGCCCTACAGGAAACCCATGTACCTAATGACATTGATCCTACACAATTCCAAGCTTTGGTAGGACACTTTGCTTTATCTCATCAACTACACTTTAGCCAAAATGATATGCCAAACATCGATGTCAACCATAATCGCCCCTTACATATTGAAGTCGTGGTTGCTCGTCATAAAATAAAAAAAGAGTCTTGGTAGATAATGGCTCTGCCCTCAACTTGTGTACTCTAAAATTCATAAAACAGGTGGGGTATACCCAAGCGGATTTAAGTAATCAGATCATCACAATCAAGGCCTATGATAATGTAGAAAGGAATTTAGAAGGGATTATCAATCTTCCTATCTAAGTGGGACCTGTGGTTCAGTACATTACCTGTCATGTCCTTGATCTGGACTTGCCATATAACCTCCTCCTTGGCAGCCCATGGCTCCATGCTATGCAAGCCGTCCCCTCCACATACCATCAGTGCCTAAAATTCCCGGTCAATGGACAAGAAGTCACCATCTATGCTGACCCCCAACCATTTGAATATTGTTTAGCTTTTAGAAGCGTCATTCCCCATTTACATTATTGTCGAGGGGGTTGAAATGGGGGGAATCCGATCATCATCTACTAATCCACCCTCCATCACGACAACCACTCCATCTTCCACCACTGATCCTACAGTCACAAAAGTCTAGATCATTGACAAGGGGTGTGGAGAATACAAAATGCATACTACCCTTAATATAGCAACCATGCCCCCGACACCACATGAGTATGGCCAACCTTCACATGCTACTCCAAAAGAAGGCAAGACTATCACCTTCAGTGGTAAAAAATCCCTACCACCACTTTCACGTCCCCTAGTATCAAGATAGATGCACCAGAAGAGGATATAAGTCAATGGGTATACCGAGAAGAACCCCAACCAGATCCCCCTCTAAAGGAATATTTTCAAGAAGCATATCCTTGGTCAGCTAAGTTTGCATAAAAGTATAATAACTACAAAGGGGTAGGGGGCCTAGGTAAAGAAGAAGGTAGGTTGCAACCTATTGATACATCAAATTGTGAGGTATAGGCATCGGAATGCGATGTCTGCATGAGAAAGGCCACCGCAACATTGTCTAATACCTCCAATAGTATTAAGTCATGGACAATGGCTCATTGGAAGACATACCCGAGGAGGATTCCATCATACATGCATATGATGATGTCAATCACACCGACCTATCATCTATGTTTGAATGCCTATCCATCTGCACCATTACCCTATCCCTTCACCACCTTAAGCTCATTGATTGGGACCTACATACTAGCACACCTGTCAATATGTCTGCGGATACATATGTCAACCTCATGGGGTTGGGGGAGGATGAACACTCCAGTCGCAAAAATAAGAACAAGAAAAATAAAAAATGGCCAGCTAGTGAAAACCTCCCCGAAGCACTCCCTGACCTTGAAAAGGTAAAAATAAAGGATGCATCCAATGGCGAAAACCTCAAAGATGTGTTGGAGGATGGAGATGTTTGTCTTCCCCTTGTGGGAACTTAGTTTTCTACACGATCATCCATCCTAATTGAAGAGACTCAAGAATATAATCTGGGTACTACTGAAAATCCTAAAATCACCTATGTAGCTAAATCACTCTCAGAGCCTGAATATGCAGTCATTGTCCAGTCACTCCAAGAGGGTGTTGTTAACTTTTATTGGTCATATTCAGACATGCTAGGCTTGGATCCCACTTTAGTGGTCCACCATCTAGACGTTCGCCCTGATGCCAAGCCTATGAAATAGAAGCTCCGCAAGATGCACCCACAAGTAGCATTGTTAGTCAAAAAAGAATTGGAAAAGTTACTGGATGCAGGTTTTATCAAACCAACTGACTACTTTGACTGGATCTCCAATATAGTACCAGTTGCCAAACCAAATGAATATTAGGATCATAGACTTCATAATATGGATCATATGAGCTGTCGAAAGAGCGACTTCCCTACGCTAACATTGACATGTTAGTGCGACCTCTATGAGGACATGAGATGCTATCCCTTATGGATGGATTCTCACGGTTATAGATTCAAATCGCACTTGAGGACCAACATAAGACCACCTTCACAACTCCTTGGGGTACGTTCTATTACAATGTTATGACCTTTGGTCTCAAGAATGCAGGGGCAACATATCAGAGGGAAATTATGGTCATCTTCCACGACCTCATCCATATCATCATGGAGGGATTATGTCCGATGACTTGTTAGGAAAATCCAAAACGGCGAACATCCTACCATCACGAAAAAGATCTTTGAATGATTAGAAGCGGTACAAGTTCGCGGCTAAATCCAAAAGTGTTAGCCGAGGGGTTACATCCAAGCACAATATAGCAATAGTGTGGTAGACAACTTCTTTAGCTAGCTTGCTAAACTTCAATAAACAGGATCAGTTAAGGATTATATTCAATAATTCCAAAATCTATCCTTAAGAGTGGATACGATTACAAAGGAGAACTTGAACAATTTATTCTTGGGGTATCAAGGATCACATCCAACATGAGGTACGCATGTTTAGTCCTAGCTCTATAAATGAGTCTTTTATCTTAGCATGCAGGGTAGAGGAGAAGTATTTGATTCCTAAGAAGCAAGGGGATAATGTGAAAAGAGAGAAAAGATATTCAACGCCTTCTCTTCCTCAACCTACTAGGTTGACTCCACAAAAAATTGAGGAGAAAAGAGAAAAAGGGTTTTGTTTCAATTGTGATAGAAAATATAGTCGAGGGCATAAATGTAGTGAAAATAAATTATTCTATATTGAAGGTCCAAGTGATGAAGAAGAGGAGGAACCCATATTAGAGGATGAAAGGGAGTCAAATGAGGAATCAAATGATTCTCAACCAATTATTTCTTGTCATGCACTCTTAGGTTTTAGTGCTCCACAAACTCTCAAGGTAGTGGGTTTCTTAAGAAGTATAAGGTAATAGTGTTGATCAAATCAGGTAGTACTCATAATTTCATCAACAAAAAGTTGGTTACTTGTTTAAATTTTTTTATATATCCAACTTCGAAGTTTTAGGTTTTGATTGCAGATGGTGGTACAATTAGTTTTTCTAGGAAGTGCCATAGCATTAAATTATACATGGGAGATTATTACCTTGATAGCCCAATGTATGTGATATCCATGGGGGCAATAGATATTGTTTTGGGAGTACAATGGCTTACTACTTTGGGAACAATTGAGATGAACTTCCAAGAACTATTCATGAGGTTTCAATAAGAAGGAAAGATAGTATAGATAAGAGGATTGAAGGAAAGGTCTCCACAAATGGTAAGATCTCATCAAATGCAAAATTTTCTTAAGAAAGGAGTTGATGGATTTGTGGCCCAATTATGTTCATTAGAAGTTTCTCAGTCTAAGGCTCCCACCCATCTAGATTTACAAGGAACAATAGATCGTCACTTAGTGGCTTTTGGAGATATGCCTAAAGGACTTCCTCCTAAGAGGGATCATGATCATGCCATACAACTAGTTCTAGGGAGCCAACCACCCAACATTAGGCCTTAAATAGGTACCCACATATATACAAAAAAGGTGAGATAGAAAAAATTGTTGAGGAGATGCTAGAGGCAGGAATTATTAGGCATAGCCAAAGTGCTTACTCCTCGCCTGTAGTGATGGTATGTAAAAAGGATGAAACTTGGCGCATGTGTTTGGATTGTAAAGTGCTCAACATGTATAACATTAAAGATAAGTTTCCTATTCCAATCATTGATGATTTGCTAGATGAATTGAATGGACATATGTATTTTACTAAGTTAGATCTTAGATCTTGTTATCACCAAATTCGGATTAAGGAAGAAGATATTTGTAAGAAATTTTTTTAGACTTATGAGGGTAATTATGAATTTTTGGTGATGTTGGATATTGCTGATATGTGGTTGTAATTGATGTCAACGCTATTGAAATTAATGTCTTTAAGGTTGTATATATCCAAGTATGTGAAAGAATTGCTAAAGAAGTTTGGTATGGAAGATTCAAAGCCAGTTGGTACACCTATGGTGACCGAATGTAAGTTGACACAAGATGATGATTCTCCTAAGACAAATCAGACTAGATACAGATCCATGATTGGTGGATTGCTCTATTTGACTCAAACTAGACCTGATATCATGAATGTCGTATGCATTGTTGCAAGATTTCAAGTTGATCTTAAGGAATCTCATGTGACAGCTATGAAGATGATTTTCAGGTACTTGAAGGGGACAGTTGATTTTGGCCTATGGTATCCTAAAGATGACCTTACTTTGAGTGCTTTTATTGATGCTGATGTGAATTACAAAAAGAGTACTAGTGGTGGTGCATTTTTCTTGGAAAAGAAGTTGATTTCATGGTTAAGTAAGAAGCAAAATGTCATTTCTTTATCTACTGCAAAGGCATAATACATTGTTGCTACTAAAAATTGTACTCAAGTATTATGGATGAAGCAGATGTTGAAAGATATCAGAGTTGTGTATGATGAACCTATTACTATATTATGTGATAATTCAAGTGCAATTAACATTTCTAAGAATCTGGTGCTACATTAAAAAACCAAGCATATATCTATCAAGTTTCACTTTTTGAGAGAGAAGGTTAGTGAAAAGGAAGTCGGATTGGAGTATGTGTCCACTAAGGAACAGATTACAAATATCTTTACCAAGACCTTACCTAAGGATAATTTTGAGTATCTTAGAGGGAAGCTAGGGGTGATTACCCCTCCTAATCAGAATTAAGATGCATTGACTTGCATCAGTTCGTGCATTTCATAGTCATATATTGTGATCCTGATTGATGTTGTGGTGGCTGCTACTCAGGGGGAGTAGTCAGATGTTTAGAAATGTGGTTCAAATGTGTGTAGAGAAAGATAATGTGTATCTTTGTCATTGATGTCAAAGGGGGAAAAGAGTCATGTGAAAAAATGTGAAAGAGTTAAGGAGAAAAGAGTCAAAATCTAAGGGGGAGAAAGTGTTAAAAGAAAGTATCGTTGATGGTGTTTTTCACATCATGTGTTGCCATTAATGCCAAAGGGGGAGATTGTTCGATATTGCTGATATGTGGTTTTCATTGATGTCAACACTATTGGCATTAATGTCTTTAAGGCTATATATGTTGAGGATATTGAGAAAATTGTAATAAAATAAGTTGCAGGTTGTCTGTGATGTAGTGAAGTATAGTATGGTGGCTAGCTCAGTATATTGATGATAAGAGGATGTCGATTAAAGGGTTTGTTTTCAAGTATATCTAGTTTATCCACGTGAAGTTTCAAAGGTTCGAATGAAGATTTGATTGAGTTATGAGTATCTATGTTTTGGCAATTGCTTTGTTGCTTTAGTTGGTGTTCCTGGAAGAAGATAATGTGATTCTAGTAATTTGAGTTGTTGCAGATGCTTCTATGGTGATTCATGATGCTTGTGGATGTTTCTAGATTGTGCTCTATCTTTTTTGTTTTATGCATTGATCGTTGTGCTTTCCTTGATTGGTGATTTTCTTTTGTGAGTTCATGTTTTCATTATCATGGCCGACAGGGTGATTGTAGCTTGTTGCGGATCTTTGAGGTATAATTTTTTAAGGTATTTCATGTTTGAGACATGTTTTTTTGGGTCCTTACTATGTTTTGTCCAACATTGTTTGGTGTGCATTGATAATTGTTTATTGATTTGGGCTGAAAGTTTGTACACATTTATAGTATTTTTATTTGGAGGCCAACATGTAGTTGATGTTATCATAGTTGTGGATATATATGATGATTGTTTATACCATTATGATATATAGTTGTGGATATATATGATGCGATTGTTTAACAAATTAAAGGCTATAATGAAATGGCCTATTCCCAAAACTATTAATAAATTGAGGGACTTCTTGGGATTTACAAGATACTACAAAATAATTATGAATAATTATGGCTATATAGCAACACCTCTCACAGCTTTATTGAAGAAGGATTCTTTTCATTGGAATGATTCTGCTAATGCAGCATTTGAGAGATTGAAGGAGGCTATGTGTACAACTCGATTAGCTTGCCCTCCAAATTTCACCAAGGAATTTATTATGGAGATGTGATGCTTCAGAAATGGTATAGAGGGGCTTGAGTACTCATGCAAGAGGGTCAACCAATTGTTTCTGAGAGTAGTCAATTAAAGGGGAAGAATAAACTCAAGCCTAGTTATGAGAAGGAAATGCTAGTGATTCATCATGCAGTTAAACAATGGAGGCCTTATCTAATGGGTAGACACTTCAAGGTTAAGAAAAATCATGATAGCCTAAAAAATTTTTTGGAACAAAGATTATCTTTTGAAGAGTAACAAAAATGGTTCATTAAGATGTTGGGATATGAATTTGAGATTGCATATAAGAAAGGGAAGGAAAATATTGTGGAAGATGCACTTTCTAGGAAGGATGAGAAAGATGAAGACTTATTGTGTGCCCTTTCAATATTACAAGCGAATTGGGTGGAAGAAGCCAAAGTAGAGTGGAAAAATGATGTTGCAACAAGTAATCTCATCCAACAATTAAAGAGTGATCCTAGTAGTTCAGATAAGTTTTTTTTGGAAGGGAGATACTCTTTGGTATAAAGAGCATTTGTATCTCTACAATAATTCCACTCTTAAGCACAAGATTCTCACTGAACTACATGAGTCTCCAATTGGTGGTCATTTAGGATTTTTGAAGACATATCATCAGGTCAAGCAAGATTTTTTTTGGGAAGGGCTAAAATGTGATGTTCAAAAATTTGTGGTTGAATGCTTGGTTTTTCGAAGGAATAAAGGGGAGACAATTAAGACACCAGGTCTCTTGCATCCCTTATCTATTCCTAGCCAATGTTGGGCATGGATTTCATCATAGGGCTTCCCAAATCTAAAGGTCATAATGTCATCATGGTGGTAGTTTTTCACCTCACTAAATATGCATATTTCATTGTATTATCACATCCTTTTACAACAAGTGTAGTGGCAAAATATTTTTTGGAGAATATACAAAAGCTACATGGTACACCTAAGTTTATTGTCAGTGACCGTGATCCTATCTTCACTAGTCACTTTTGGAAAGATTTATTCTCATGTTTGGGTACTCAATTAGCTCATAGCTCTTCATACCACCCTTAATCAGATGGGAAAACTAAGGTTGTTAATGAGTGTTTGGAAGGATATCTATATTGTTTCACTTCAAAGAAATAGTATCATTGGGTAGATTGGCTACCACTAGTAGAATGGTGGTATAACACTTCTTTTCATAGCTCATAAAAAATGTCTCCATTTTGGGCACTCTATGAATATCATCCTCCCATCACATCATCATTGAAGGTGTCACCAAGAGTTCAAGTAGTAGAGGACTACTTGCTTTATCAAAAATAGGTACTTTTAGGACTCAAGGAGAATTTAGCCATGACACAAAATCGAATGAAGCAACAGGTAGACCAACATCATAGCAAAAGATGTTTTGAAGTTGGGGATTGGGTCTTCTTGAGATTGCAACCTTATAAGAAAATCTCACTAAAGCAACAAAAAAAAAATAATAAGTTTTCTCCAAGGTATTATGGCCCATACCAAATCATGCAAAAGATTGGTAGTGTTGTCTATAAGCTAGAGTTGCCACCAACAACAAAGATACATCCAATTTTTCATGTTTATTGTTTGAAGAAGGTAATTGGGCATAATATTCCAACTCAAACAGTATTACTAGAGCTTGATGAAGAAGGAATAATCATTTTGGAACTAGAGTGCATTAGTCAAACATGCACAAAGAAGTAGAGGAATAGAACTCTCACTGAGTATCTCATCGAATGGAAGAATTTACCAGTTGAAGATGCCACATAGGAGGACGAGGAGTTCATTCAGAAGAATCCACACTTGATTAGCATTGAGGACAATGCTTCTTTAAAGAGGGGGGCATGTTACGTCCTTAATATTTGTGCATATTAGGTTATGAATAGTCGGTTTATCGCTATCTTAACTCTTAATTTAGTCATATTATCATTATTATATTATTATTGAGTTATTTAGGTCAGCCTTAGGCTAATATAGGGCTATCTAAGTCGGCCTGGGTGATATCCTAGGCATAAATAAGTATATATAGGAGGTAGTGAGTCTTATTTCATCATCAGATTATGAATTGTGTTCTCATTGGAGATATTTGGAGGTTTTCCCCTTGAAGTGGCTTGTTATTCTTAGCTATTATCAAGTATTTGTAGCATATTTCATATCTTCTTCTATTGTGCAAGTTATTTCATTACATATTTTTTGAAAGTCTATATATTCTTTAAAGAAGTTCTCATCTTATTTTTGCATGTTATAGCATCAAAATTGGGTAAATTTGGCTTCAAATCTATATACTATCATTGAGAGATCATCTACAAGTTTCATAAATCTTTCTTTGGGAATCTTTAGGGTCATCATAACCTATATAATGATTTCACAACATATGTGTCTTGTAGAAGAATCCATAAGGTGTAACCTTTTGGCCTAGAAAACATCCTTATTTCTCCTTTTCCAAATAAATCTTAAATTTTAGTGGACAAAGAAAACCAAAAAAAATATTCTTTTCATTCAATCTGAAAATAAAAATATAAGGTAGTTTTGGATACAAGAGAGGAATTTTTAAATATTGCCCCTAGGGTTGTTTTCCAATTACCAAAAAATAGTTCATCATTTGTTGAGAAGTGGCTTAGAAAGTGGATTGGTAATTTTTTAGGCATTAAATCATGCTAATGTCAACACTATGCACCTCCAACTAGACCCCTTCTCCTTTGCACTTTTTTAAAAGTAAAACTTAAAAATTCAATATCTCAAACATATATAGTCAAATTTTGGTGGAATGTTTTGTTCCACCTTAATTTTTCTTTTGATCTAGTAGATATTTTCGGTTGCTTATGGAATACTTTTCATAATTGTATCATTGGACTCTTAATCATTACGTAGGCATTATCATTATTTTGTGGAACAAAATTACATAAGTAAAGACACTTATCTAGATTAATACTTGAGTAGGTGTGTTTCCCCATATAAACACTAGATATAATGAAAGTTAAAAAACACTATCAAAATTCATGAGATGTGTATTCTTTTTAACCACTACTCATAACCTACAATTCACAAAAAATGTGAGATGACTTGATATAATGATACCGATTCAAAAAAAAATGTTATTAATATTTTAAAAAAAATTTCTCAATAAATCAATATATCCTTATCCATAAATTAAAGAAACCTCTAAAGATAAAACTCTCAAGTATAAGTGACATCACTATACTCATTAACCATAATTTGGCTCATTTTTCCAGACACCTTCATCATTCATCACTGTATCTTCTTTCACTAGATGTCGATAACTCAGTAACAGTGATTGTTATGACATACAAAAACAAACTATAAGTATTGTTAAAGGACAGTGAATGCTTTCACTAACAGTGATTGTTATGACAGTAGTGATTTTACTCATAGATTCCAACTTCCAAGTTTATTTGACATCACTAACCTCCTTGGGCATAATCTCAGTCAATTTCTATCAAACATTCTGTTCCAATGCATGAAAGTTGGGTATATCTTTCCTTCAATGGCGTGCACCAATCAATATTAATTCTACACATGTCTGAAACATTCCATGTGCATGGGTGTGAATGTCATATCCTTTCTCAAAAGTTGTGCATCCAAAATAAAGTGCTATGCCCATGTATATATCCAAGATATCCTTTGACTGTATATATCCACTAACCCAAAATCCAAAACTCATGTGACCGTTGAAAGCACGTATTGTCCTTCATAATGGTTGTCTACTTCTTGATGACGATATTTGTCCATCAACTGTGTAAAAGAATGCCTTAAATTATTCACTCTGGAACATTCTGGAGCAATATTGGAACATTCTGGAGCAATACAGTCTATTACTGCTGCAATTTAATACACATGATAATGTATATTCCTTTCTTTGTAATATAGAGTTGTAGCTTATGGGCCACACAGTTTTGATCTTAACATTATAGTTTATGTGGTTTATGTAATCACAATTCATCAAAAACTAACAAAATCAGAACCATTTTTTTAAATTAAATTGAAGGGAATAAAAATTACAAAGAACTGTTACAAGCCATAACAGTCAGTCAGCCATAAGCAATTACTTCTGTTAAACAGACAAAAGCAAACTATCACTGCTCAACAATAATGACAGTTAATGAGCATACAATCATTGCTGTCATAACAATCAACTAAAAAAGTCCCTGACAATATTGAAGTTGAAAAACCAACAGTGAAAAAGGAAAAGATTAATCAGTCGATTCATTGCTAACTGTTAAAGGGACAACGTATAATAGTTGCAGTTTGATTAATTGTGCAGCTTTTGATATGTATGTATAGCTTTGTAAAATTTTACAGTTTTGAATTTGGGTGTTTACGTACAAACTCTCCTGTGGTTGTGGTATTTATGGATTGTAAATCTTTGTTCCTTTCAGCTATCTGTTGGTAGCTCTTATTCTTTGTAATCAGCTTGATACAATATAAAAAAAACCCTACAAAAGTTGCTAACTGTTGAGTAGTGATATTTATATTTTATTCGCTTCCTACACTATGTATATCTAGGGTTTAAGGGTTAATCGAACTAAACTTAGATCTAATGGAGTTAAGGTTGAAATGAGATGTTACAGATTTAATTAATATATGATTTCTAGTGTAATGTTAATTTCAACATTGTTGATCAATTAATGGGCTCTGATAGAAGACTAGAATATGAGATAGGCTACATATAGTGTAAGATTTGAATCTGAAACAAGTCTCACGTCTGCAAACAGTTGTTGAGTCATGGGAAAACAAGTTTAAGCTATCATTTAATGGTAAACGGACTATAGTTTAATGGTAAAACCTCCAAAATATTAGGTGAAAGCTTCCAGAATCTCATTTATCATGTAAAAGCTAGATAAATATTAATCACTCTTATTTAATGGGGCCGATTTCTTAATTTTTTATATGAATCTCATTTTAACATGTTTGTTTACAAATTGGATATTAATAGGAAATTCCAATAAATCTCTAATTCACAATATATGGTACATGGAAAATATTTGTGTGTGCCACTCTAAACTTTGATTTATAATGGATAATATATGCTTTTATCCCTTACATTTTGCCCCCCCAATTTGTTATGTATGACAATTTATATGAGCAAGTATGCCAAAGTAAAATATCAAAGAAATAAATAATCATGGACTAGAGATATTTTTATTGATTATAATTTTCTAAGCAATCTAGATCTTGTGTGTGTTCCCTTTGACCATGATATATAGTAGACACCTATTGGACTTGTTATACCATGTAAAGAAAAGCACCATTCTATAAAATACTTTGCATAAATTAATAATATAATTAACTTGATCATATTCCCCCTTAAATTATGTGTATGATGGAAAAACACACATAAAATGGGGAGGAAAGATAAAAATAAAATAAAATCTAGAAACTGTAAGTGATAATTGAGTAAAATGGTTAAACTTAATTAACTCAAGAGTGCATATGTGAGGTATACTTGACTACGTGTGAAATTTGAATGTTGAAACATATGAATTATACCCCCAGTAAGAGAAAAAATAAGGACATATAACTTACAAAATAAATTAAACCATGCTCTTCTACATGGAAAGATCAATTGAAATCAGTGAAATAAAACATTAAATTAACATATATATTTAAATAATAATACTATGATATAAAATTAGA